>VDFB02152264.1:0-32290 GCA_007258455.2 Sequoia sempervirens
TATTTGTTCACAAGTGGGTAAAAGATAAAAATTACTGGGTAGAAAAATGGGCATGTTATAGTAAATTTAAATGTGAAGATAGAATATTTCATTGTTCATCATGTTTTGGCTATGTAATGGAATTTTCATGGTGTCAACTACTCCAATTGGAGAGGGGTCCACTAGTATTTTTGGGTTGAGGGTGGATTTGGTGTGCCAAAGTTTGGGTAAGTTTCTATTTGGGATAAAGATATTGGATACTCAAAAGAATGGGTATTGGATTCAGTTTCATGAGTGTGAGAAATCCTTATTGTTCCATTTCTTTATATAAGGGTCAAATTTCGGCAAAAAATGGGTCATTACTAGAATTGGAAAAGAGTGGGAAGAATGAAAGTTATTTTAAATATATTATCCAACATTTACAATAAAGAATATCAAGCAATAAAGTGAGAGGGTTGTGACAGTGTAACATCATGATGATACTTTGGTTGTATTATTTGAGTGTCAAATTCGACAATGATGGTGGTAGAGTTATGTGAGATCCAAAGTACAACTAACTTCTACATGATAAATGGATTGGCATGTCCCAGATTGTGTGAAGCTTTGTTTGGTTGTCATGAGGATATTTATGGTATGAGACTGTAAATTCCCCTTCACCCCTTGAGTGGCTTAGAAAAGTCACATAGTGGACGTAATGTGCAAATATTTTTGCAAGAATGTGTATTATTGTTAATTTATTAATTTATAATTATTTATGTTTTATTTCAAATTGACGCCAGTAGTGTTGTATCTTTGAGCTAATTAATTTATGTTAAATTATTTTATGGTCCTGTTTGTCTCAAGGACTTAATTGAAATTAAACAATTTTAATTTGAATTAAGATGTTTTCTTAGTCGCTACTTGTTCATTCTTTACTTCTCTTATTATGAAATTTTTTCTATTGTAGTTTTGGAATTTTGGTTTTACCTTCTTAAATTTTGAGGCTTTCATAATGTTTTGTACTAATGGCATATGTGGTGTAATGTGAAAGATGTAAATTTCTATATCCAAGAGGGATCCCTCGTAGGTCGTATGGGGGTGTTGATGCATTGGGGAATTTATATTGTGAGGATGGGGCTATAATTGGGACTGGTATGGGGTGGTTGTAATCTATCTTATGTGTGATTTTTTGTGGATGTCGAATATTTTCAAACAAAGAGGAGGTACTAGGAAATGTATGGAAGGATCCAGAGAAGAGGGCCTCAAGACCAACTTTCTAATATTATCTTGATTCTATGGTTAATTAGTGATGGCATAATGGAGTTGTAGCTACATGGTTTTTCAGATTAGTGATAAGGTATATGACTATTTAGTGGTGTTTGGAAATGTTTTGATTATACGGGAAAAACAAGTTTTGAAGGGACGTATTTGGAAATGTTTATCCTCTTAAATCCCATCTTTTGAACCTTGTCTAGTATATCAGTGTTGTGTTAATAAGCATGTTGTTGTGGAATGCTGATATTGTTATGATAATATAAGTGAATCTATCATATATATTTATGTGTAGCATAGTATTTAATAATCATATTAATAAAATACAAAGTAATATGGATCTGATGTCTATATATGTAATATTGTTTTAGTGTAATTTGGATACATAATCTTTTGGGTCTTATTTATAGAGATTACTCTAATATTTTAGGTTACCATGTAAAATAAAAATTATTGTTAACATACCTAGAAAGTTTTCATAACTAGAATTTTACATCTGCAAATCTGTATGGTGTGAGTGAAAATTCTCCTAAATCCTTAATGACTTCTAGGAGGAAGTCCAATTCTAGGGGGGAGAATATGAAACCCTACCCTTTTGTGATCCTATTGAGTCTATGTGTCTTTTATGGTTCTTGTCCAATATTCCATGTGCCTCTATGTTTGGATACTATACTTGAGTTTAAGAGTGATGGTTGTTCCTATACATCAATGATGTTTATATGCTTGACTAATTTTGGATAAGGTTAGCTGAATAATTCTATCTATCTAATGGTTATCGTGATTTCTCTATGATAACCAGATGTGTTCTTTCAATTGATTGTGTAAGTATGTATTGGACAAGATGTTTAGTCATGATGGGTTAATGGTTATTTAGTTACTAGTAGTAGTATTATGTGTATTAGATGTGTTAAGTTATAGGAGTTTTTGAGATGATTGCTTAGATGATGCATATTTATTTTCTCATGGATGGTATTTGGATATACTTATGGATGTTAGGTTTTTATGTTGATTGTTCGATTTCATATGATATTCTCTAATGATATTATGTTAAGATTAATGCATTTGTGAATGTGAATTGTATATGTTAACCTATGATTTCTCATTGATTTATGATAATATGTTACAATGGATTTGTTTTGGCTATATACTATACTGATACTTCCTGTTGAGTATACAGGTGGATTATAATTCCAATGGATGATGGGGGGTCATTTAGCCACTTTATGTCTTCTAGTATGATGCTGGACCTAGGCATGGATTCCTAAGGTCTATTGGCCATGATGTTAAAAAAATTGTAATTTTTAGTGTTATGTGATAATGTGAAATCCATTATGTTATTTTCTTGTGTAAGTTTTAACCTTGTGATTTTTAAAGTTATTTTAAAGTGATTTTAGGAGGTCTAGGTTGTATTTAATGTTTAGGGAATTAGCTTAAGGTATATAGGCTAGAAGGTTATTTTTTTCATTTATAACTTTTTAAAAAGTGTTTAGATCCTCTTTTAAGACCCACTTACAAAAGTGGCGAAAATGGAAGGTAGTTGGGTGGTTGGGTTAGTTGTAGGAGGAAGTTACCTCTTCTCTTTAAAACTCTTCCTCCATGGAGTGGGGGAGTTACTTTCCCATTTTTTTCTTGTTATTTTGTGATCTTGTGTTTGAGTTCTTGAGGAGAGAAAGAGTGAGTGTATGGGAAGAGGAGGAGACAAAGGTGGAGGTTTGGAGGAGGAGGATTCTCATTGAAGGATTCTTCAATTAGTGGGATAGTAGGATTGGAGGTAGGATGCTTTTAATTATTGTTTAAATGCAAATATTGTATGTGCTTGTTCTATGGGTTCTATGAATATGTGCTTTATTTTGAGTTGTGTGATGTTTTTCGTTATGTGTTTTATAGAGGAGTTGACCCCCTCTTGCAAAGAGGCTGATTTTGGTCTTCCATGTGCAAGGGGCTGAGTGGGCACGACCCCCACAAAGGAGAATCTTTATTTGAGGGTATGAGTACCCATGTTTATTCGGGGATATGAGTATCCCATAGCTATATACATATTGGCTTTGTTTTGGATGGATAAGGGGTGTTTTGATGTTACATGGTGGTGTATGGAGGTTTTGATGTGAGATTGGCTTTTGGGTTAATGTGATACATATGTTTTCCCTAATAGGTAGAGACCCTACTCCTATGGGAATTCCTTTGGAAGTCCAATGTGTTAGAAATGTACTTTGGGTATTTAATAACTATGAAGTGTGAATCAAATATGTGCATGTGTGTCTTTTTAATGTAAAGTGACCTTGTTGAGTTGAGCTGTGAAGAGTTCCCAAGTGGCTAAGTGTTTCATGCTTGAGGGTGGGTTGTCTCACAACCCTATGGATGGGTGGAGAGCCCATTGGCTTGTTATTTTTTTCACTTGTCTATTTTTCAGGTTCTTGAATGGTGAATGAAGATTCTTTTGAAGTTGATCAAGTTATTATTAGAAAACTAAAGAAAATGTTGTTTTGGAAATTCAAAGAAGAAATCTTCATTTTCAGATTATAATTTTTGTGTAGCTATTACCTAATTTTTCTTCTAGCTAAATCAAGTAACTTATTATTTTGTTTTCATCTAAACATTAAAAGATACATCATTTCAAATTTTATTCATGTGCATAAAAGGAGATTGCCAAAACATATTGCATTATTACAAGCTGCAATTGCATACAATAAGAAAGAGAGTCAACATTTTATGGAAAATGTAATCTTTATTGATGATCATAAGTGTATATTATCCCTCACAAGATGAGGGACTGACTATTCTAATGCTTATGAAGAAAATACTATACACTTATAGATAAAAAGAAAGAAATGCACATAAAATGAAAAGGGACCTGTAATTGCTTGGAATGGAAAATCCTATTGGCCTTGTCCTACATCATCCTGGTCTTCCCCGCTTGTCCTGCTTCCGTTTGATGCTCTCCTCGCTACTCCTAGGTTTCTTGAATCTAAAAAAAGAGTGCTATTAGAGCAATGAAAAGTCACTGATCAAAATATGTGCAAAACATCCATAAACATGTAATATGATGTCTATAAACATTAAAATAGACAACATACCATAAGTGTCCAGGAAAACAAGAAAAGAGTAATCAAACACACCTATGATATGCTTTATTTATCTAACTTGTTTGTTCCTTTTTGGGTGATCCCACAATAGTGGTTTACAATTTTGGCCAAATCCAGACACTGAAATAATTTTTTTTTAACTAAATCTTCACTTTTGGGCAACTATAGCTAAGCAAGTCCATGAGGAATTGAAGATAATGCAAACTTGGGGAGTTTCATGACATTTTGTCCTCAGATTCTAAATATACTTTTTCAAAAAAAAATTGGAATCAAATTGCACTTCTTTTCAATCTCCCTCGAACTAAGGCTTTTTTTCTATAAACAACATTTTAAAAAAGTGATGCTCAATATATAACATATAATTTTTCCATGAAGGATAAAATTCTATTTTTTTGAATTTAGATTTGTAACTATGATATTTAGTGCTTCCAATTGGTTTCATAGTGTTTTATTGAATATCTTTTTCTTAATCAAGTTTCGAAGTCAGACCAATTACAATTAAGACATAGGCGGACCATATAATGTGCAACTTTTTTGTATGTATCAAAATTCTTTTTTGCTGGATCAAGGACTTCAATATCTGCTGCACTCATATTTTCATATTTTTGATAATCTGCTATTTTTCCACATGTGTAGAACAAAGAGCTTGAATTTCAGTGAAAAACCTACATTCACAAGAAATAAAAAATAAATATAATAATCAAATTAAATTTAATTAAAATTATACTTTTTTGGAAGCTTATAATAAGGACTACTTAATTAAAAAAAAAAAATTTAAATGAATTCATTTGATCCCCCAAAAGGTAAATCAAAAGTGGGTTTTTATTAGCATTTTGATAGGTGTAAAGGAGACTTCGCTATAGGTATGGTTTAAAACTATGGGTTTTATCCAAGGGGCTTGGTCTAAGGTGGTTTTATCAAACCCTTCAATTAAACTTTAAATGGAATTTTGCCAAATCATTATATTTTCTTAAAAAAATATGTGATTTCAACAAAAAATAAGATTCCTAGAAAGTGTAAACCACTATTGTAAAGCAACACACCTTGTGCAAATATAAGACAAATCTTTGTTACTATTTTGATCTAGCTGATTACAACATGTGGAGTAAAATGTAGCTCTGATGAGGGTTGGGCCCAACATGCTTCCCTCTTATGTTTTAGGAGGGATAGGAAATTGAGCAGCTTGATCAAATAAATGATAAACATATTCTTGATACATTAAATCAATATGGAGTTACACCAGTTGATCAACTTTCATTATCAAATTCAAAAGATGCAACAAACAATGTGAAATGTCAAGAATTTACTCTTCATCTTTTCACAATGAATCAATCAATAGGCTGCCATCATGCCAAAAAGGGCAGTACTTTCCTGATATGTCTTTCAATCTTCTTTAAGTGGGTCCAAGATCCATTTTATTAAAGAAGCAAATGACATCTGTGAGCACTGAAGCACAAATGCATCAAGTTCAATTATGCATCCATCAATAAGTGATGGAGAAACTATCAAGTCCTATCTTAAACCATCATGAGTCATATGGAGCAGCAAGTAAGAACAAGGACAACAACAAAGAATTCATACTACAAGACAAAAAACACAATAGGAGTTTTACTTGTCAATGTTTGCTCCTCAAGAATCTTGGGATACTTTATAGAAAAGTATGCTTATAAATATCAACAAGGGATTCATAGATAAAGATGTGTCACAATGCCAATGCAATGCAGGAGAGGGAAGCACAATGATGCAAAAAAATCTTTCAAGTTTTGTGCATTTGAGATGAAGGGATGCATTATGATTAAAACATGCAGCTATTGAAAGATAGTAACAAAATCCCCTTAAAGGGCTGTCACACAGATATACAATGTGAAATTCCATAATGAAAATTAAAAGAGACCCAAGAAACTCTATGCAAGAGAAAAGGATAGAGTCCTAAGAGATTCAAACACAATGATAATAGTGCATTGTAGTCATAAAAGGAGGGTAATACTGGACCTTTCTCCAATCAACATGGATCAAAGTAAATGAAGGAAAAATTTGGAGCCAAAGTACATATGAAAAGTGCACAAACATTGAAAGGAGGTTCAAAAAGTAAGAAGTACTCATTCATGAATTACAAATAATGGTACCAAACACATATTTTGTTTTGTATCTAAGATAAGAAACATTCTTTTCATATGTTGTTTTTCAAATTGTCAAGTAGGCTCTTGCATTTTCAATAAGTAAGAACACTTCTTTGAATATGAATGAGAATGAAAATAAATCAACATGAACAACTTATGCTTTAATGAAGCTTTGATGCCAAAATTCAAAGTAAATAAATAGGGGTACAGTGATTTTTGTCACCACTTGTCCTTTTCATTTTCAAGTTTAAATGGAGTAGGTACAACAAGGTCATGTTTCTTTTACTATCAACATCCATGGAGAATGGTTCTCTTTTGTCTTCATATGTAAGCCATAAAATTTTCCTCTCAATTAGCACAGACTCTATAAAGAGTTATAAAAGGTGGACAATCATCTACATAAATGAAGGAGGATAGTGAACATGGAGAATTTCTTTTGTCTTGATCAAAGACTCATAGCAGGAGTTTGTAGAGTCATTGCACCATGCAAGTGCTAGTAGTAAGACAACATGAGGGGCTGTCATTGAAAGGAGAGTATGGTATACTCTAATAGAGCAGCCCCAAGCATCATAGCAGCCATAGGAATTGAACATGGGGTGATAGTCATGAAGATTAAGTGATCACAGAATAGTCATCACTCACAACAGAAACAATGCATTTCAAGCAACAGTGAACAAGTGGAACCGTCACATGATGACCAAAATTGCCTCTCATAGTTATATCAAAATGCAGATTACAGCTCTTATCATATCACATCATAGATTCAAGATTATATTATAGAAAATTATCTATTTGAATCTTTGAACAAAACAACATTTACAACTTCATAAGTTTGATCCAGTGAGAACAATTCACTAGATGGAGAAGAAAATTCAAAGTAAACAAACAGGGGATAGTCATCTGATGCATATTATGGAATTTTTTTTCATGACTTTATCTATGAGTTGCAAGAGTGCCAAAAGAAATAGTGAAATCTATCATTTCTTGCATTTTCTTTTAATATATAATGTCAAAGATATGCTATAGAACTGCCATGTTGATAGTTGAATCTCTACTCAAATCATTGCCAACTTGGAGATTCAAAGCAAAACAAGGGACATCCCTATATATCTATGGTTTTGAAATTCCATAAGTACTATTCACAGTGAAGCAAATATGCATGACAACTATGCCAATCTCAGAGGATCATGTGAATATGATAGTCATTATGGATCTTAATGAGTAGTTTCAGTTACAAATATGACTAGCATTCCAATGTTGCATTTAGAAAAATAGAGTGAGCATTCTATTTTCAAATGGAGGAAAGGAGAGTAAATGCTGATTTATCATTATTCTTTGTGCAATGGCATTGAATCATTTTTGCATAAATTTCAAATTTCTATCATTGTTGCATATATATTTGCAAGAAAAGGAAAAACTCTGACCATGACACTACTGAATTTGACCACAAATTTTGACAAATGTTTGTTGAAATTTTGATAAAACATTGTCAAAATTCTGACGAAATACTGTTTTGAATTTCATCACTAGAATTTCATCGCTTTAGCGACAAAATTTTATTCGTCAAAACCATGACCCAGCATCGTTGGTCATCATCCACGAAAATGGAATTGGTTTCATCGGAAAATCGACACAAACTTTGTCACAATTTCGACGAACAATCACCAAGCGTTCATCGCGTATATAAACTTCATCGAGGTTTTAGTGGTTCATTTTTAGGTGCATCAAAATTGCGGCGAAATTCATCGCGTATATAGCAACTTCATTGAGGTTTTATTGTTTCGTCGGTTTAGGTTCATCGAAATTGCGAACGAAACTTGCAATTTTTTTAAAAAATTATTCATTCAAATGTATGTTATTACATACATTTGAATGAATTTTATTATTGGTGTGGGTGAGTTTTGATTGGAGCCTTGTGGCTATGTTCATTTTAAAGAACCATGGTTGTTGTCACAAATCTATGCCTTTGAAGCCCATACATCTTTTTATAACTATTTTTTCAAGTGCTATATGTATTTCAACACCCTACCGCCCCCTTCTATTGTCCCCCCACTGTCCCCCCACCACAATTATGTATGTTCTAATGGTCATTTATTAGGTTACTTAAAGCTATCATTTTCCATTACACTGTATGTGAGAGATTATAAAATAGAAAATTGGAAAAATGAAAGCTTACCTTGTGCTCCAAATGACCCAGATAGGAAAATAAATGATGTGTAAGACAAGCCATGAAATGACAAAAATGATAAAAGTAATGCTTGGGAGAAAATCATAGCCAATGTATTTGAGGATCTTGCTGAACTCCATGACCACATCACTAGCATCATGTATGGCTAGAACCACACAGCCAACTCGTGCAAACATGTGTTGTGATCAACATATATATGAACAACTATAGAAAAACTTAAATCATCTGCAATCAAGATAGACACAAGAGATGTGAGCATTCTATATGAAATTACTAAGTTGAAGTCTTTAATGTCTTACACTATTACTAAGTTTAAAGTCTGTATAAACATCACAACCCTAAAATGACCCTAAAATTCCAAAGATAATGAACAAAGATATGTGTGTGTGTGTGTGTGCATATGCACATGTGTGTGTGTACATATATACCTATATATACATAAGAATTTACATATATGTATATTATGTATATACTTGTGTGTATTAACAACCATCAAAAGAAGTTAGAATCCTATGGTTCTTCCAAGGATTCATTGGGAAATATCTTTGAAAGTGTTTCCTAATTTGATGAGTGTTACATGATAATGTGGATCTAGATGCAAAGAAGGTCATTGTTCTTGACTTGTCTAAACAACAACAAAAACTATACTTTGGTTAGAATAAAATAACATCCATAAATTGGTTTTACAATAAACCACATCACAAAATAAGAAGACCATGTGTCTACTTGTGTAGGTATATTCAAGCATTCTCCTTCCTCACTCACTCAAGTAAAAAAAATTTCACCCTCAACCATACATGAGATCTGTCTTGAAAATTTAAGTAGTGAAAATGTTCTAATAATATTCTAAATAATTTAATTCAATACCTCTCTTATGCCTATAGTTACACACAAATTAAAATACAAATATAGCTCTAACGTTTCAAAGAATCATGCATTACTAAAAAATTTGAGAGACCATCAAGGTATCAATATAGAAGAAAAGCAACAAGACCTTGGTCCTTTTTAATTAAAAAATATATATATATATATATATATATATATATATATATATATATATATATATATATATATATATATATATATATATATATATATATATATATATATATATATATATATCTAATGAGAGAGTCACTACATTGCCAATGTCATCTGCTTTACTTTGAAGGCTATCTAATTGGGAGGACATAGTACTAGCCACTTCAGTTATTTCCTATGCCTTCCCCTAAGCTTGTGTAGGAATTTTCAAGATTAGCCATGCTAGAATCCATGGTTTTCTGCATATTTAACTATTGTTCTTGTAACTTGGATTGAGTATCAGTTATGTGATGAGATTGCTCTAAAATGGCATTGGACTTCTCTAGGACATTTGTGATTTTATCTTCTACAGTTTTTTATTTCTCTACCAGCACCACTACCTGGGACTCGATAGTGATGAGTGAATCATAGATTTGACCAAAAGATTCTAACAAAGCATCTGATTGTTCTTCTATTTTACCTAGTTTTTCCACCACCCAATGAGCAGATGACTTCAACTCATTCACAACCCTTTCAGTATCTCTCTTAAATTTATGACTCCTGCAAATAACAACTCAATTTGTTAGAAACAAAAAATGGCAACATACAAATTTGATTGATTATAAATTCTTCACCTATCCATATACCAAGATTGTTTCAACTGCATAAAAAATTTGCAAGTTGCTTCAAGTACAATAGGAGTAGCCTCTATGCAAATTGGCATTTGGACTCGTCTGACTGAATTTGTTCACAACCATTCGGCTGATGCATTTTTCTTAAAAAAAATTGTTATGAAAAAAACAAGTATTTTCTTTGGACATATATATATATGGCTTTAGGTAAATTCACCACCAACAAATTGACCTCTAACAATTCATTGCAATGACAAATTCATCTCGTGGAAAATTCACCACCAACAATATGATATGAACTATTGGTGGTGAATTTTCCACGAGATGAATTTTTCATGACGATGAATTGTTGGAGGTGAATTTGTTGACGATGAATTTACCTAAAGCCATATATATATAGTGCCATTAAAACTCGCAATCCTAAATGATCCAACCAACGCTGAATTTTCAGGTACTGTGAATGCCAGTACAGAAAATATAGACAATGTATCCATGAATTTTATTATTTATATTTTATTTTGTTTATTTTTGTTATGGATAGCAAAGGAAAAACTATGTTCATTATTACTCTGCACATTTTCCCATAACAAACCCATGGAAAATCAAACAGCATACCCATAATGGAGTAAATTGGACCAAGATCCAGGGCTTGAGGTGAGAAAACTAGTAACTAAGTGTTAAGTTCCTTCTCTTTAATTTTAAACCTTATACAGGCTGCATCATAATTCTAATTAGAAAAAAAATTGTCCTTGGGTCACAAATACCATCCTCGAACCTAGTAGACATAGGACCGGGACAACATGGTTGCTTAAGTCAGACTTTGTAAATATGTCTTTTATATAATAATACATTATTTTCTCTGATTAAAAACACACTTCTAACAAACACCAACATCTATTAGAGGATCTTAGCCACTTACTTGCAAACTATAACAAACACCAACATGTATTACAGAATCTTACATACTTAAAATTAGAATTTTAACAAATAATCATATGCTTGAAAAAATACATAAGAGATACCTAAATGCTTGGCAAAGATGCTTAAGAGATACCCAGATGCTTGAAAATGATATTAATATATATGTCTTATTATGGAAAATAATAGGGAAAAACCTCGAGAAAATGTGCAACTTTTCCATCTAGCACAGCCCATAATAATTTTTATTTTTCACATTCCTTCTGGTGTCTTTTTTTTTTTAGCTTTTTATTTGTTCTAGAATTAATTTTTTGCTACGCAAATTTTTCATCTGGTGCAATCCATAACAATTTTTATTTTTTGCATCCCTTATTGCATATGTTTTTTATCTTATTTTGAGCTTTTTATTTGTTTTAGAATTTTTTCGTTGTTTTTAATGTGTTGGATATGGGAGGCACCTTGAAGTCTCAAGAATGGAATGGTACATGCCAAGAAGTCCCTGAAAGGGAGAAAAATCCCCAAGATTCCCCCAAAACTTTCAAAAAAAGGATGACAAGGAGAGGAGTTTCCTCCATTTCCCCAAGTCCCTAGGACATCACCCAAACCAATGGGAATGCATTCCCATAGAATGTTGCAAATTTATTAATCTAAGTTTATGAGATAAACTATGAATAACTTGAACTAAACACCAAGTTGCAAGACAATGGGACCATAACATGTATTAGAATCTTGTCAATTAAAGAAGCAACAAAATTGAATAATTCTAGAACTCTATTGATTCACATTTTGCAAGAATAGAAAATTAGCATAGCAGTAGCCAAATCATGAATATTGAAACATGTCCAAGACCACATATCTTATAGAAAAACAAAATCAAGATATGCATAACTTCTAAATTCAAAGAAAAGCAAGAAATTTTCTAAGAAGCGTGAAGAAGTCAATTTAGAAGATAACTTACAGAAAATTGTAAGAGTTAGGTCCAAATGGGATTTTGGACAAGTTCATGAAAATAGTACCCAAGGTCCTACTCCTAACACATGTTTGAACATATTAATAGAATGTTTAAACTCTACAAACAATGAGGTTGAGATGTAATAAGTACAAGGTAAAATTCAGTGTGACATGAGTTTACATATCTTAGTAAAGCCATCTAAGCCTACTTCACACCATGTTAAACATAGCCCATAACCTTATTCAAGATTTGCTAGGCAGAACATAAGAATGTACTTTATCAAAGGCCTTGATGCTTCACAAGGGCACTAAGGCCCAAATCGAATTTTGAGCATGTTGGTGAAAACAGTACCCAAGGTCCTAACACATGTTTGAACATATTACTAGAATGTTTAAACTCTACAAACAATGAGGTTGAGATGTAATAAGTACGAGGTAAAACTCAGTGTGATATGGGTTTATATATCTTTGGAAATCCATCTAATCCTACTTCACACCATGTTCAACACAACCCATAAACTTATCCAAGATTTGCTAAGCAAAACAAAAAAAATGTACTTTATCAAAGGCCTTGATGCTTCACAAGACACCAAGAGGCTTGAAATTCATTAAATATCCTTACAAAGTGCTTGTATAAATAGATCTAGATGTCAAAATACATAATTAAAAAAAACCTGCATCCTAAAAATCAAGTTTCAACATATAATCAAAACACACACACAAACCTGATCAAATAGCTAAAATCTTCGCAATTATCCATGTATTAAGACAAAGTTCTTTATATACAACCTTTAAGGAGGTGAACAGGGTTTAAAACCTAAGGAAACCTATTCCTAATAAAATGTTGAAATTTGGTAAATTACCATGTCCAACTTGTTGAGTGTGGTTGAAATCCAATGAACTAATCATGATGTATGCTAAATTCTTATTTTCGTAATTTATGTCAGAGTTATGGGGTGATAGGTGTTAAATTGAAACAATCAAATAAAATTATTAGAATGTCGACTGAATTCCTGGTTTAGTATATACATTTACCTCTACCACTTTAGTTGGCCTCCTCCACTAAGCCACAAATGGTGAAGATAAAAGATATCAATTTTTCTATCCTTAGAGAATAGTTTATTTGGAATTTTAATTTATGGTAATGAAATTTCAGGTGTTATGACTACTATATAAGAATATAGTATTTCATAAAGTATCCTAAAAATCAAGCTTCAACCTATAACCAAAACACACCCGCAGGCCTAAACAGATAGTTAAAATCTTGGCAATTACTCATGTATTTAAGATGGAGCTCTTAATAGACAAGAGGTGACCAGGGTATAAACCGGAGGAAACTTGATAAAATGTTGAAATTAGGTAAATAACCACATCCAACTTGTTGAATGTGGTGTAAACCCAACGAACTAATCATGACACAAGTCCCTGGATAAGTAACTAAGCACCAAATCATAAAACTAAACTCAGTGATCTCAATGGCCCACCCAATTGTGATATACAAGACAATTTGAATGCTAGTAACAAGGTTTGAGATAACCATTCAGGGCCTTTTGGTGTAATGCCAATCCTAAAACAAGGTTAGAGCATGACCCATGTTCAGATTCAATTCCCATTAACTACAATAAGAGGGCATAAACTTTCGCAGCAACCTTGGGATACATTCAAGCATGAACCATGTTTACAGATCATGAGAATGTGATCCAGGCTTCCCTAGATAACACACATAATCTAATATTAATCGAGTAGAAATAACGAAGATTTTACAAAACAGATAGAGAATCTATTGGAATGAATAAAAACCCAACCTGCATATTACATTTGACAAGATCAAGGGGAGTTACACCAGTGTGGGTGAGACCACAACTGAGGATGCCTCCCATGGTGCAAGCTGCATAGAAAGCTGAAGAATACATGGAGATCTTCTCGGGCTCGCTGGGGGCAGGTACCACAAATGCCTTGTGAGGAGTAGCATTAACCTTTTGTTTCTTTGTCATGTCCACACCACTTCTCTCCACCAAAATATTCGATACAAATGAGGAATGTCCCCTTAGAGCACCCACTAAAGATAAAGAAGAAGAAGAATATAGAAATCTTGGAAGCATAGTTGAAAATCTGCCTTGCTCTGGAAATGTTTCCATAGCTACACAACCAAGAGAGATTGAATGGAAAAATAGCTAAATGCCAAAGCCTTATCTTCTGTTGGGTTGAGGTTTATAGATTTTTACAGAAAATAGGGCGAACTTCTATTCACAGCTGCGGCTAGAACATACTAAAATCCCTTAGAAGTAGTGGCACTAAGAATGCAAAGGTTTTTCATTTTGCAGGAATGATAGAATCTATCAAGATTTGGTATAAGGAATGCAAATATTTTCATTGTCTTTCCCTAAAATGAGCTCAAATCGAGTATAAATATCATGCAAAAATTGGGGGAGAATACAGAGCTCGAATGGGAAGAGCTACCTATTGGAAAATGCGTTCAAATTCCTTGGCAATAATCTCCAGAAACTCTTCAAGCATCGGCCCCAAGATGGAGGAAACGTCGATAGAGAAGACAAGATAAAATACATTAGAAAAATGTATCATGGCCACGATAAAGAGGCATCAAAAACCCTTCGAAATGAAGTCAATATGCCACAGAATGACCAAAAAATAACTTACCACTGAGTTCTTGAAAAGAATCGGCCCAAAAGTAGCAAAAGACATTGAAGAATCGAGCCCCCAAGGTCAAACCCTAACTCTCCAATGGTGGTCATTTGTGCAGAGCATGTTTTCTTCCAAAAGATTGGAGATGTGAATGAAGTCGATGAGTCAAGAATCCAATATTTTTGTTTTAGGGTTTGTGAGTTCGCCCTAACTTGAAATTGTGATTTTATCACATTATTTCAAGAAAAAATAAAATACCGAGCTATGCCATTTGTGCCTTTGCATTTACCTTGGCATGTAGGTCGAACTTAGGTTTTGTACTTTGATTTATTTCATGCCCTTGGGAAAAAATAAAATAGATGACCTTGAACTTGTGTTTTGCCTAAGTTTAAGATGCCTAGGCTTCCCATTGATCTTAAATAGGCATATAGGATAAATGCCTTAGTTTTTTATTATTTTTTATAGAAAAATCAAATATAATAGGATCCTTTGCATGTTATTTTGATTTTTTGCAAAATATCAAATCTTACCCAAATTGCAAAAATCATAATAATAGGAACCTATTCTTGGCTTGTTTTTATTAAAATGATGATGTTTTCGGTGATTAAGAAGTCTGGTAATGGCAGAGGTACATGGTTGGTTGCCTTGGATGGAAATAGATGCTAATGGGTATGATGAATGAATGGACTATTTTTAAAGGTCCTGAATTTGGATTTTGTTTGATTTTGATCAATAGGATACTGATTGTGATTTGGAATAAGGTTTTGTTAAAGTGTAATACTGACTTGTTGTCTTGAATTCTTGTAGAATTGAAATAGGAAAGGTAAGCCTAAAATTGAAAAATAGGAAAGGATGGTAAATAAATGGAATTCTAAGTTTTTTCCTATATTTTATCAACTAGATCTACTAAATAGGTTACAAAATGTGAGATAGAAACATTATACCAAGGATCATTATAAGTTATCTATTAGAGTTGGTCATCAAGAAGGTAACCAAGAGAAGGTGTCTAGATATATATTAAATAGTTGAAGGGGTTCAATTGAAGAAGAATTGAATATATTAACTATCTATTATGTTGATAAATCATATTAATTTCACTAAATCATAAAGATAACATAAATTTTAGATTTAAAAATAAAGAGAATAAGAGGGGAAGAAGCAATTTTTTTTCCAAAGGTAGGAACCATGGAAGTGGATGAGGAGCTCATGATGATGATGATGCTAAAACAAAAGAAAGTATATAAAGTTAGTGCAATAAAAAATATAACTATAAAAGAGGTTGAGGTAGATATGGAATAAGTGGTGGAAGGTAATCTAGAGGAACCACTTTTTTTAAGTGTGGAGGTAAAGGTCACAGATTATTTGTGTAATTAGTCACAAGGAGAATATTAAAGAAGATCTAAGAGAACCACAAGATCATCACATCTTGATGAAGAAGTTTCTTCTAATAACTTGAACAAGTATGCTAGAAAAAGGAGAATCATTCTTGCTAAAAATAAATTTGCTAGTCTTGTAAAGATCTAAAAGAACTATTACAAATAATTTCTTAGTTAGAACTCTATGTAAATTTGGTAAATTTAATAGTGATTGTTTTAACAATCAAGTTTCAAGTAAAATGGCGAAGAAATTAATTTTGAAAATGCTAGAGCATCCTAATTCATATAGAGTATCTTGGTTACAAAATGATCATAGAATTTTGGTTAGTGAACAATATCATGAAATTTAAATTGGAGTATATGGAGATGAGGTTTTTTGTGACATTATACCAATAGATGTTTGTCATATTTTGTTGGGTGGACCATGGAAGTTTCATAGGAAACATATACATGATGGGAGGGAAAATACTTATAGATTTACAAAAGATAAAGTGAAACGTGTACTTCTACCATTGAAAGAGGGTGGTGAATGAATGATTGATATTGCAAGAGTAATGTTAGTAAATTGCATGAAATTCCTAAGAATGTGAAGAAATAAAATAATTCATTTTTTATTTTATTGAGAAAAGAAGATGACACAAAAGTGGGAGAAGAAAATGCAAGAGTACATCCTCATTTTCTAACTTGTTGACATAGTATATTGATATTATTTTTAATAGTTTTTTAGAAAGAAGAGGCAAGAAATGATGAGGAGGATGGGGTATACTTATTAATAGAAGAACAAAAATTAGAGGACTATTTGGAAATAAAATATCTATTATGAAGGAAAGCCATAACATAATATAAGAAGAAAAATAAGGTGGTTGTAATTAGAAAAGGCTAAATAGACACCACAAAGAATACATTGATCATAGAGGATTCAAAGGAAGATGGTGTGAAATACTTTCCTACAAAAGGTCATAAATGTATAGTAAAAAAATATAAATAAATTATTCAAGAAGAAAAATGAAAAGAAGACTGCAACAAGGCATGCTTTTTTGAAAAAGAAACATTGATATTAAAAGAATTTAGTAGTCTGGTTTTAAGGGAGAAAACATCTTAGGAAAGTTGAAATAGTTCACCAAATTCTAGAACAAGTGAAAATAGGTTGGTACAACACAAAAAGTTAGAAGAAAAACTAAAACCTCTGAGAAGTGCTGCAAACACCTTATTTTTATATAAGTGAGAATTCATGAGAGATGGACGAAAAAAGTATAGGTACATCTGGGCACATATATTAGCATATTGTCTAGGAAGATTTGGGAAACCTTAGAAGATGGCATTACATAGGATACCTTACAACATGATAATGGTTGATGACACTGTGAGTGTCAAGGGAACATGTAGAAATGTAGAAGTAAACTTACTAGGAATAAAGTGAAGGGTAAGCTTTTATTTTATAGAAATGAAGGAGCATTTTGATGCATTCAGTGTTTTGTTGAACCTAGAATATTTTGTAGATTGTAATGGAGTATTTGATTCCTAGAAAAGAAATAATATTTTCTAGGAAGGACCGCATAGTGCATATACTACTAAATATGGATATGAAAGAAGCATATGTTGAAGAGATAGTGTATGAAAGAGATGTGAAATAAAAGAATGAATTTAGAGGTAGTTGGAGTTTTATTGGCATGAGATAAACAATTGTACACCTATATTATATCTGGGTGATGCTAGATCTCTTGCTTTGGGATGTTAGTTTGACATGGAGTTGTTAAGGATATTTTCCTTAGAGGAAAAGCAATCTCATACTCCACTCTTGTTCCACTTGGTACTAAATTATCTTATAGGTTTCCCACCTAGTTTTCGAATTAATTCTTGAGCTATGAATGTTAGTTCTAAGGACATGTTTCATGAGTAGATACATGGATATGGTTTCTATTATCTACTTTTATTTGGTTCTTGATTTGTGTTGTCAATTTTTAGGATAATATGTTTGAAGAGTATAGGAAATGGTTAGTGGCTTTGGGTGTATTCCATTTTTGTGGGAATGGTTGTTTGATCTTCCTTCAATTTGAGAGGCTTACATTTATTGTTATTGTGTTTAACATTGGATTAGATAGCTAGATGTTGAAAAAAAAAAATTCTAAGAGTTTTGGAGGAGATCTCACTTATAACAACTTTAGCACATGTTGGTGTTGATAGAAGGACATGGTTGAATTTTCTATTGTTATATCTATGGTTTATTGTGTATCCTAGACATTTGGTTCATTTCATGCTAGAGTCGATATTTGTGTAGATTTTATCATTTGTTGTTAACATTCTTCATTATTTTTTAGTAACAATAAGGATAATTGGGTCTCTTTAATCTTTATTTTCTATGTGATTTGAAGAAGTTGGGAAAGCTATGGTGATCAAGGGAGAGATTTTTGTAGCAATTTTATTATAGGTTTGTATATCATTTTATGTTATTCAACACTATGTGATAGAGGATTTAGCCACAACCTTTATGTGAGTGCTAAGTGTAGATTCTTTGGATTATTTGGTCTTTCTCAAACTAGACATTGCCCATGTAATGTGATTCCTATGGAGGTATATGTGTTGTTAGACTATGGTACATAGGCATTTAAGTTTTTTTGTGTGTTTATGTGTCTCTTGTTGTTGGAAGTAGACTTTGTGCAAGACAATGAATATATAGGGACTTGTAATTTTAGGTTTTTGGTTGAATATGTTGATAGCAAATGGCCCACCTCTGATGTGTACCCTAATTTTGAGGTATGGCTAGTTAAATGTGTTATTAATATGTTTTTCTCACTATTTTAGCATTTTTTGAGTATTTGATAAATACTTGATCTTGTTTTGGAGGAGATGGAATTTGGTATAGATGTTTGGGTCAAAGCCTGATATTTAGAATGTGATCTTGGCTTGCTTTATTATCTTTCATGCTTGGGCATGATAGAAAATAAAATTATTGTTGTTGAGATGGTTATCACTTGATGGATGTTGTAGATGCTTGGTTGAGCCTATGAGCACATATGAGCTAGTGCAACATAGTTATACTCTCATTAGTTCACCATTTATTGGTGTTCTCTTTTGCTCTTGGAATGTATATGACAAGAAAATGTTGGGATTAGGCATGATAAACCTTGAAAGTTCTAATGCCCAGATTATTTAATTATTATTTTACCCACTTTATGCCTTGGTCATTATGCCATGTGTAATTTATATTTTAATTTTCCATTTACATATGCAAATATTTTTTTTTAAATATATTTTATGAATGATTTGTAAGAGCATCTATGACAAATATAATGGTTATGACATATGTAAGAGTATGATTATAGGGAGTTACAAAGTAAATTATAAATCTTGACCATAATTATGATGTGTAAGAAGCATATATGACATTTTAAGAGGTGTAATAAAGCATTTTTTATGATGATTAAGAATTAGGTTATCCTTTTTGGACTTAGGAGCTATTATTTTATCTTCTAGTGGTTTTTTTATCCTTTAGTGAAGTTGGATGTCCAAGCTCATGAGAAAGGTCTTGAAGCTTCTAGAAAGATGTTTGTAACTCTTGCACATATATCATGAGGTCTCCTTTACAAATTAACTATTGGGGCCATCGTATTAGCTCACTTGGTTTATAATATCATTTATGATATATTGTATTTTATTTAATTATATATTGAGACCTTGGGATAATGGTAAGGAAAAGGAGAAGTGGGGAAGCTTTTTGTATGGTTTTTTTATCAAAATATCGACGAAAAATCAAGTTCATCGAAATTTCGATGAACGTCGGGCACAAATTTAAAAAATAAATTGAAAATTACACATTAAGTACACATGTACCCGATGATTCATCTAATTGTATGTCTTTTGTTGAAAAGTTTCATCATATTTTGCAGTCAAATGAGTTAGTGTGAAAGTTTTTAGAAAGAGAAAAATGCATCAAAACCCCAAGTTTTTCTCTTCATGGTTGTAGCTTGAAGAGTTGGTATTCTTCACAAAAATGACAAACCCACTTGAAATTTTTATCAGAGGTTAGAAATGCAAGATATGGGGAGAGTCTTTTTTGTTCTTTCTTCACAAAATGCACATGGGTTTCAAACCCTCTTTCATGAAATCAAAATGCAACAAACCCAGTTGTTCATTCATGGTCGCAACCTGGTAAATGTCAGTATTTTCACAATGACAAGAACCCACTTGGATTTTTGTAAAGAAATTACAAGTTCATAGATGATAAAAGAAATATCATGGAGTTTTTTTTAGAATGAACAAAAATGTGTCAAGTTCCAACTATTCCTTTATGGCTACGGCCTAACAGAAAATCCAAAAAACCCAATTATTTATTCATGGCCACGGCCTGAAAAAGTCCCTTTTCTTCAAAAGACACAAACCCACTTTGGGTTTTGAAAAGAAATTACAAACACAGAGGGGAAAAAGGGTTTTTCTTCCATCATACCTATAGAAGGTGTCATTTTCTGAAGAGATATAAGTTCTACATACAAAAATATCATGAGAAGACCATGAGATCGAGCTCACAAATGAGATGTTAAGGAAAAAATAGAGGCCAAACTTACAAGATAAGTGCATGGGGTATGCAAAAGAAAAGATAAATACCTTCACCTTTTGTCACTGGATGAAGCTCGAAATGAGCTTTTATTTGCATGAAACAAAGAGAGAAGAGCAAAGTGTGTCGACTTGGAGCTTACTTGAGCTCAAGTTGTTCATTTTCAATAAAAATGAAAGTTTTTTTTTCGATAGAAACCTCCATTAGAGCTTCAAAAGGTCACCCAAATGGCAGCCTAAAGGCAAACAATTTTCATAGAGAAAAAAATCAACAAAATTTGCATCAGAAAGTGTTCAAAGTCATGGCCTTGAAGGCTTGATTAGCTTTCAAATGGTGGAAAAAATCTAGATTTATGTTAAAAATAAGCTCTTACCTCATTTTTACAATATTTTGGCATAGGAAATCACATAGAATCTGTCAAGAAATTGCCATGATAGAGCCCAAAATATGCCCTCATTGAAACCCTTGTTAGCAGCTAGAAGGTAAACTATTCACGGAGGTTCAATGAAAAATGTGCTTTTTACATTTTTCCCATTATTTTGTGTTCGGATTAGAAACCTTATTGATGCCGACCAAAGGTATTTTTCACTTTATTTTAAAAATTCCAAACACAATTCAATGTTTTCCATGGTCAAATGGGTCTTATGCCTTAGGCATTTTTTGCCTTATGGTGTATTTTCAAAACTTAGGCTATTTTTGCTTTGTGATTGCAAAAACCATGCCTTAGTGTATTTCATGTCTCTTTGAAAAATTGATAAGTACTCAAGACTTATGTGATGTATTAGGTCAAGCCTTGTCTCCCAATTGCATTAGGTTAATGTGTTATGACATTTTAGTTCTAAGTGATGTTAAGATAACTCACTTAATGATAAATGATATTTCAAAATGCAAGATAAGGGTGAGTTAGTGCCTTAGAGGGGTTTCAGTTGGCTTAAATTCTTTTACAAGCATTTGGAGTGATTGGGATTGTTATTATTTTTTCATTCATTTTGAATCGTAAAACATTATTTAAGTGATTTGCAAATCACTATATTTAATGTTATTTATAATGCAAAATGCTGATGTAATTCAAGGAATGGTGGGTCCTATTATTCTGCATTCTCATTTTGAAATGTAAAATAATTTGGTTAAGTGATGTTATTATAAGTCACTTAATCAAATTATTATCTTATTATACCTTTTCAAAGCGATGACTAGCCAACATACCAAAAGTGTGGGAGGTTGTCTTTGACTATTTTTGGAGGGAATGGGCTATTTGGAGGTAGTTTTGTTACATTTTTAGTGTTACTATGGTCTTGGCTTGACTTGTTGTGGAGGACAATTTGTAGTGATTTTAGAAGGTTCTTTTTGGTCTTTTCTGCTACATCTGACCATAATCTTCTAGATGGACTTGTGTGAAGGAGTTGTTTGAATTTTTGCTTAAGTAACTTCAAATTGTATTGTTGAAGTTATTTCTTTCTTTCTTTCTATAGGCATTGTAGCTTACTTTGGAGCTTTTTTTAGGAAGAGGACAACATTGTGACTCAATATCAAACATTTATAACAATATGTAACACCATTTTTATTAATGAAATTCATTGTTTTACCTTCTTAGAAGCTACTTAATTGTGTGCAGTGTGGTGATTGATTAATGTTCTTGTGAGTTTTTATAACTCCTTGAATGTTTGTATCATTTTAGCACCTTTAGGTAGAATAAACATATATTTTTATAGGTTATGGCATGCATTAGTTCAATAGTTATTTTTAGTTGTGTGAGACTTTTTCCTTCAAAGTGACAGAGTGAACCAACCTCATACAAAAACAACATGCATTGATATGTTGAAATATCGAGTTGTGTTAAATTAAGTTTTTGATGAAATTGTGTTGAGAAGTTGTATGGAGTAGCAGAAATCAAATTAGGTGCATCACCATAGGGGTTTAGTTTTTCTTTTCATGTTTCTTTCTCCCTTTTTCCTAACAAGGAATAGTTTAGGTGACACCAAAAGGGGAGACAACCCATAATCTTGAGGTCTACTTTCATGATAGGATACCCATACCTTGAAATTAGTCCCATGTTGCTCCAAATTTGCTAAGTTCTTTCAAAACTTGTTAGAAGTTACAAATTTAGATAGTTAACTCAGTTTTGGCACTCTAGGTGGGAATTTGTGAACTAATTCTCAATCCATTTTGCCTTGTTTTTCCCTCACCCATTTGTTTGGTATTATTACATCGGTTTAGTGCACTTAACTTTGAAGTGTTTCAAATACATACTTGGCAGCAACCTTAGGAGGTTTGGTTTGATATGATCAGTGTTGGTTAGTTTCATGTAAAACTATTTTTTGCTCATTTTTCAGCTTCTAAATGAATAAACATTTCTATGTTTCATGGAAGCATGTCATATCACCCAGCATATCATGAAAATGCTAATTGTAGACATCCAATTTTGGTCTGGAGAAAATTAATTAAATCTTTATTTCCTCTACTTATAAATAAATTACAAAGTTTATTTATATAGTTCATATTTCTTAATTCTTCCAATCTAAACCACTTTCTTCATGATTTAATTAAATAAACAAATTTAGCTAATTTGTTTTATTTGATTAATTCCCTCTTATTAAATTTGAATTTTTAATTCAAATTTTGTCACATTCCTCCATATTTTCCTAACCTCCTTCCACCTCATCTTCCATCTCACCATGTGTCACATGAAATTAATTATTTCTAATTTCTAAAATGGGCATTTATCCTCAACAATTTTAACAAACTCAGAGACACATGGCTTCTCCTTTCCATTTATTCTTTTCTACACTTGGCAAGCTTGTTCTATTAAAGGGGACAACTTCCTTGTTTCTCTCTAACCTCCTCGTTTCTCACCATTGATCTCTCTAGACTAAATCTTGATCATCCATTGCTGCCAACTCACTTGATGCCTTGGTGAAATCTATAAATAGAGGTTCATTTACAGATTTTGGGATATAGAGCATTGCATATATTTACTCTGCAGAAATACTTTCAACATTAGGGAGCTTAGCATTGTCATTTTAGTTTAGAATTTAGCATTTTCTTCCAAGTAGTGTTGGAATGGAAATTTCATTTCTAGGAACTTAATTGTTGCATTAGCATTACATCATTTTCATAGCATCTTCATTAGCTTAGCATTTTATTATTGCATCATTTCACATCGTGCATTATCTGCTTGACATACCATTTAGCATATCATTCAGTTCATCATCCAACAAATTCATCAAATCATGTAGGTGTAGGCATAGTTTCTATATTCTAGATTAACGGCTTCTCATTTCTTAGGTGTCATCCCAATAATTCAGTGCACCCTTAAAATTTGAGAGCACTAATACAGGATCCTTAGGAATAGAGGAAGATGGAATGTCTTTAAGGAATCGTTTAATCAAATTGTGTTGTTAATTTAGATTTCCTTAATATAATACATTGCATCTGTTGTGTGTTTTGACTATTCTAATTCACATATTTTCTCACACACACTAATTACCCACCATTTCATGAAAATCATCAATGTATGCCCTCTTACCAACCATCTCACACAGAGCAGTTTGCTGGTCTTATCCCAAATGTCCCTATAACAATAGACTACCAACAGTCCTATCATTTTTTCCACCCTCCCATCCTTGCTCAATCTCAATATCAACCAATATATGATCAAAATCAACCCCATGAAGAGGTTTTTGATGCCAACCAACACGATTATTCACATAATCAACCTCAAGAGCACCCTTACCATAATGTATTGGATTTGATCCAAAAGCTTGACCATGTGTTGTGGGCTTTGAGCCAAAAGATTAAACATATGAAGATTAGTAATGCCAGTAAGGTGTTCTTACATATCTATTGGATGTTGGTTGACATCAAGAAGAAGAAAAGGATTATCTCGCAACAACAAGAGTTGGTTGATCAATCCTTTGTTTATGATCAAGAGCGGGTGACAAAAAGAAAGTAGTTTGAGGAAAATCTGGAAGGAGAGATAGTTGCTAAAGAGGAGAAAATGAAGTCTTTGTCTGCTCAGGTGCAAAGTAATCGAGCTTATTTAGATTGTCAATTCCAACTAAGGTATGAAACTTCCATTCTTTGTTTCATCTCAACTCTTCCTGTAATATTGAATAATCATATCAATGAAGAGGTTCCCAAGTCCAATTTTCCAAGCATCAAATAAGGTGAACCTCTTCAGCCTACTAGATTTGAGTTCCCAAGTTTTAGAAATCCTATTTCAATTAAAGAACCTATCATGAGCAAGCTCAACCTGTCCTAGGATCTAAAAAGTGCTTTCCCAAGTTTTTGGGAGCCCACTCCCTTTTTATTCAAAGAACTTTGTTATTCAACAAAATAATCCTTGTGAAGAACCCATTAAGGAGGATCAATTAGCCCCTTATGTTCTAGAACAACCTAAAAAAGAGGTGCTTGTAGAGGAAGAGCCTTTTGTTGTAGATACACTTGTGCATGGAGTCCAAAATGAAAAATCATAGCTATTACAGATGATTGATGAACAAAACCAGTTAGGACAACAAGGTAGTAAACAAGAAATGAGTGCGGAAATGAGGTTCTAACAAATTTATTTGATGGGATTCCTATTTTTGTTGAGCAAAGTGATGAGATAATGACAAATTTTCTTGTTAAGATGTCTAGTTTGGTTGAACAGAGTGAAGATAAGCAAGAATAATGTGATGAAGTTTCATTTTGAGATGAGTTGTAAGATTTTTTCTCAAACTTGGATTGTGTAATGAGGTTCCTAGCTATTGTGCTTGAAGATTTTACTACCTTTGTGGATGAGAATGAGGATAATATAGGCATACTAACATTAGTGCCTAGTTTTGAGCAGAGTAATGAGATAATGAGTGGTATGTTTGATAAACTTCCATTGTATGTTAATGATGATGAGGATGCCATGCTTGTACTAACATCATTATCAAGTTTTGGACAACAAGAGGAGGAGGTTCACTTTGATAGGGTGTTGTTCCATCAAGAAGCAAATGAGGATTGCCTTGTCTCAAAAGGTAAAGAGGTTGGTATTCCTGAGCATGTTGGTCAAATGGAACAAAATGTGAAGCAAGACATTGCTTTCAGAGGTATGAGTCTTGAGAATTGTCATCAAGTTGAAGAAGTGATGCAGTCAGGGGAGGCCTACAACACACTCAAACACAATTCCAAACTACCACAACAATTATCAAATCTCAATCAAATCAAAACTCATCATATCAAAAAATCTTCACTTTTCCCTTGTAGCACTAGGAAACAACTAAAATGGGTATCTTTCCACAATCACACCTTTTCATAAAACAAATCAACTCACATCAGGGACCCATTATAGATATTAACAACATATCAAACAATCACCAATGGTTACTTTGTAACAAATTGCTCAAACTTGAATTTTAACACCTTTTTGGAACTCAAATTATCCCTTTTTTCCAAAGAGACCACCTTCAAAGCTTGTCCAAAACTAATGTGTAGAGCAGCAGGGAAGAACTTAACACTTGGCAAACCTAATATTCATCATTAGAACTGGGAGATACAACCATCTACTAACCAGAATCATAAAACCCTCTCCTTGGCCTAGAAACCCTGGGGCTTATTGAAAATGACACTTCCCAATCACCCCAAAACCTAAAAATTTCTCAAACAAGTCTAAAATCATCTAATCATGCTTAATTCAACATAAAAACATGCTTCCCAAGAAAAATTTTCAATTTGACTCACTAAAACCTCACTTTTTCTCATGAAAACATAATATTTCAACTAGGGCTTCACACCCAACATCTTTTCTAGACCTCCCCTATTCCTATTCACCATTATTACACCTTCCCCTAATATTTTATACCCATTCCACCAAGAAAAAAATCAAACAAAAAGGTGGAATGAGTTCAAAGCTAAAGCTTACAAACCCTCAAGACCCACATATTTACATGGCATTTCTGTGCCGAAGAATTAGAGATTAAATGCTCAAAACTTAATGTGGTGCCTTCAAAATGGATTCACAAGAATGAAGAAACAATCTACACTACAAGCCAACACAAATTTGAATCAATAGACTGTTGTACAGATTGTACAAGTTGTTGTTACTACAGGAAACACATAAAATGGAGAACAATCATACTTTTATTCAATCTTCAATCTTCAAAATGGTTTCAACAACCTCTCATTCGAGTTCAACAAGGTATTTAAACTATTTCCCACCAAATAAAAATTGTTTCAACTTCCCAAACTAACATTTGAATGAGATGACCATTGGTCTTCCTCTTTAGTGCACTTTTACAACCTTTCATTATGTCAATTTGGCAACTTAGCACTTTTTGCACATTTTGAAAACTCACCACCTAAACTACCTCAGCATTATCACAAACAGCTGACCTCTCAAATGGTCTTAGTGACCTTATTTGGACAAAACTCACTTAAAATATACATATTGTACTTTATTGGCTCCTCCTCTTCATTGTTGTGGTAGCGTTGGTTTTGGAGAGCTTGTGAGCTCACATCTTCCTCCACTTGCCTTGAGACCATGTGGTTGAGAAGGTGATATCCATCCATTTCCACCTACTTTTTTATCACCTACTCGCATGGTAGCATATTGTTGTTTGAGTATTTCTTGGTACTTCCATTTCTACTTATTTCTTTATCTTTCTACAATTGTTATTATTTGGCTATCTATGGAGGTGGAAACACCAAGTTGAGGGATTAATGCGAGAATTGTCCTCTAAGCACAACCCCAACATTTTCTCATTCTTGTGTGTGCAGGTTATTCATCAAGTGAAGCTCCTGAAGGCCTCAACTAGAGGGTTTGAAGGTCCATTTCTACCACCTTTCTCTTGTCAAATTCTAGCTTAGTATTGTTAAAGTATTCTTCCTGTTGTTTTTGCATTTTCTATCTCTATTGTATAAAACTGTGTTGTCGGTGTAGTTAGTGGGTTCTTTAGTATTTTTACTATGGCACATTCTATCTGTATAGATTCTAACACGTCCATGAGACCACAATGTGTCACACTAGAGTCCATGATCAACATCATAGTCCTTTGGCAATAGGTTGTCTAAGTTATAGTCTAGACTTGGAAAAATAGCTCTCTTGATCCCTTGAAATATTTGGGTTAGTAGAGATAGAAACATTAGACTATCCTTCCTTTTGAATCTTAAAACCCTAAACCTTCCCAATCCATTCCACATCTACGTTGAGGTAGATCAGGGAAGCCAGTTGTTGTAGAATCTCCCGTGACCTAGAGTCCCTAAGCAACTAGTCCCCCTCTACAACTAAATATTCAAGTTATAAACATACACAAAAAATAGTTGGAATGAATTAGATATTAAATTGAATAGTCAAGTACTTGGAACTGATGATTTAAGGGAGAACCAATTATAGAAATAAGGATGAAAGGATCAGCAACATGAGATATGAGTATTAGTGTATGGAATATTAGTGATGCATAGAATTTTTTTCTTAATTGTTGTGGATGGGATACTTGGGAGAAGAACTATAGAATGGATTGGAGGGGACTTCATTCTAGATGGATCTCTAAGGAATATGTCATATAGGATTCTTATGTCCCACACTTAATGTATTGAAGGATGCAAGAGGTATGGACTATGGGGAAAGCAAGGTTTGTATTGGCCAAGGAATTATTATAGATGATGTCCTTGTCCTTATTAGGATTGACAACAAGAAGGTAAAATAGACTAGATATGAGGATTTATGGATAGGTAAATATGATTAGGTAGATAGTACAAGATGTGGATATGATGGGAGTATAGTATGTAGATATAATTGATAGGTAAATAAGATAAAAGAAGAAGGATAAGGAAATAGGCTTGTGTAAATATAATAGGATAATATGGATAACTAGAAGAAGTTTTCCCATGAGTTTAGGGTGCTTGTGGATACGATATTTATAAATGACACCCATTTTCCAAGATTTTGTCATGTTGCTTTCTCATGGTACCACAAGAAGTGGCTTTGACCATTGGATATATCATTTCTCTTTACTTTTTTATTTTTCTATTTTATTTGTATTTCACAAGAAGTGGCTTTAACAAATTAGTAGTGACAAAAAAATATTAGAGTGATGGGAGGCTTCTATTTGAATGTTGGAAGAAGTTCTAGTAGAGCATTAGTAGAAGTATTACTGATGTCTTTGTCTTGTGATTTGTAGCCAACACCTTGAAATCTTGGATTTTCTTCAATTTATATGGCTTCCAAGATACCTCTCTCATGAAGGCCTAGTCCTTGGCCATAATAATACATATATTGAAAAATATGATTTCCAATAGGATACTATTTTGGAAACAAGATGCAAATCCAACATGAGAGGGATGAGACATGGTGGTTATAGTTTCCTTCATAGTGAGAGAATTGGATCGTATATAGATAGATGAACCAAGGTGATAGTATCTTGGTTCAAAAATGGGTTTGATGGGAGTGATTAGATCTCAATATGGTAGTGGATCATGAGATGGATTAGTAGGGAATGACTCTTAGATGTTAGGGGATCATGTGGTGAATTAATAGGAGTGCTTGGATTTAGAGGTAGTAGCCTAGATCGTGAGTGGGATTTATAAGAATGCTTGGATCTAAAGATGGTAAGAGAAAATGAGATGGATTATTAGGGATGCTTGGATCTTGAGGAAGTATGCAATTAGGAGGAGGATTATAATGGAAACTTGGATAATGAGGGGATATGGGATCATGACATATTAATTAGTAGGATTATTATCTCTTAGATAGTAGGGGTTCATGAGGTGCATCAAGAGTGACATTTGGCTCTTGAGATAGTGAGGGATCATGAGCTGGATTAGTTTGGATGCTTAAATATTGAGATTGTGGGGAGATCATGGGGGATCAGAGGACATTTGACTCTGGGGAGAGGGGAACCAATGAGGTGGATTACTAGGTACATTTGTATCTTAAGATAATAGGGGATCATGAGATGAATCAATAGGGACATTTGACTCTTGATATAATAGGGGTTCATGAGGTGGATGAGTTTGGGTTGAATTTTTTTGGGGGGGGTGGATTAGTTTGGATGGTTGGATATTTATTTGGAAGTAGATCATGAAAGGGATTAATTGAAGTACTTGGATCTTCATTTATGACATGGCTCATTTAGGAATTCTTTAGAGCAGGTGATTAACACATGTAGATTTTCTTGGATGAAATGAGAGAGGATTAGAATTTCAAATTGCTAGAAACTAGTATGTGAATGAATTTTTTGAGTCGTGCACATGAATGGGATATGTATTTTTATGTGTATACATGTTGGGATTAATTGATTTGAGGCATATGGTGTTTTGGATTGATTCAAGATGCTTGGATGGCATAGGATTGGTGATATTTTAAGATAGCACAATTGTGTTTAATGCGTGGCCCGAATTAAAAATAATTACTAATAGTCCTTGAAGGAAATAATCAATTATTTTAGAATGTTTGTTGTATTGGATGGCTTGGATTAAAATTATTTGAGGGATGAAATATTGGAATAAGAGGTGGAGGCTAACAAGGGTTCTTAAATTTGTAATATGGATAAGGATTTGGGACATAGATTAGCATTGAGGAAGGCTTGGGGTGAGGGATGATTTTCCATTGGCAATAGTAAGGGGGGATGATTGATAGATGATTGTTTGAGGTAAACGTTCATGGAAAGTTTGGCTCCTCTACTTATGAGGTGCCTAGACATGGAATCCTTATCTTGGTTTAATCTAGATATACTATATCACTTGTTTAAGGTAAGGATTAATGGATAATAATTTAGGATTAGTGAGAGAGTTTATCCTTTGAGGATCTTGGATTGATGATGGGGTTGAGGATATGAGAAATGAGATGTAAATGGTGATATGTGATATGTGATATGAATATGCATTGAGGGAGGCTTTGGATGGGGATTAGTTTCCTTTTTCAAGGTTGGGATCAAGATTACCTATGGATATGCATTGAGAATTAGTAGTATAGATTTTTCTATCTAGTAATTGATAGTGAAGATTGATGGATGGGTGATTGAAGCTTCTAGAAAAATTATGTAAGGAAATATCATCTAATTATTGAAAGGGAATTCCTCTTTATCCACATGACTCACATCATCAAAATAGGGCTTATATTCTAGTTGATTGACAAGGCTAGTAGCAATCGCATCATCATCATAGTCAAGTTGGCTTCCAAGGTCTTATTACTAATTGATAATCTCATGATGTATTTGGTATCTTGAGCTTTGAACTTGGGTATAATATCTATATCTAGTTGTAAAAATATTTGCATTATTTAGTTCTATGAACTCTTTCTTACTTGTGGTATTAGGATAAATGGATGGATAATGGTGTTTAAGATGAGGCTTTGGATGAAGGTTGGTGGATTTGGAATGGTTTTTTTTGGTATGAGTTGATTGTTGATAGAGATTGATGTTTTGTGGAAGACATTAGGATAGGGGATAGGAATTCAATTGATGAGGTTGGACTAGAGTTAACAAATGGATGCATGAAAATTTGGATGAGGAGAGTGATTTGGATTAGTTTGAAGGTTAGATTATGATTTGAATGAAAGGATTAAGGATGTTGGATTGAGATGGATGGAATCATTAGGATAAGTGGATGAAGAATGATAGGGATTATCTAAGATTTTAGATATTATTTGACTTGGATTCAATAACCTAGGGTCTTCAATGAATATTTAGGATTTGATTATAGAATATGATGGTAGGATAAGATTTTGGATGATGATGGTAGATTTGGTTGAAGGTTTATCTATTAAGTGGCATTGATTGATCAATACCAAGATTTACTATGTGTCAATTTTCATGTGCAGTAGAAACTATTGGATGAATTCAATTCCATATGCTTTAGATAATCTTCTAGACCCCTTTGTATCAATGGTAACTATTGGGTATTATTATCAAAATAGTTTGTTTTAATATAGTTTAAAATAAATGTAGTATGGGGCATGCATCTTCCCATAAGACACCTATATAGTGTGTTATTATCATTATTTGTATATTTATGAGTATTGTGTAATTGGTTCTATAGGTAGTTGTTGAGTGGTTGAGGTAATTTAAAATGTGGTTAAAAGAATGGTTTATAAGAAAAATATAAAAGCATGCATAATCATCTTGCATAATAGTTTGATATATTATTATTTGTGTCCTTCTCAATGTAGATTCATTTATTTGTGTGATTTTGGTTCCAATAGAATAATGGCATTATAGCCCTCTAGCACCTTTTCAAACACACTAACATGAGATAGATTTTTTTGAAAAGAATAACTAGACATTGGCATTATATTACTTTAATCATTTTTACACCTTATAAAATAACATACATTGATTATATTTTGTTTAGCGATCTAATTTTATACATATGTACTCCATTGATTTTATTTTGAATTGTTATCTTTTTGCATAGGACATGTGTGTTGGTATTGCTTCTAAGAAAAATAACTTAGAGGAAATGAAATGTTGGTTGTCACAATATATTAAGATGAGACATAAATTGTCAAAACTTATCATAGATGATATTCTTTAACGTTTGTCATTAATACTTTAACAATAAAAATATATACCAAAAAGGAATAACTTATATACATTTTAAAATTATGAAACAAAT
>VDFB02152265.1:0-22263 GCA_007258455.2 Sequoia sempervirens
TAATACAAGAAATGTGTATAAGTATCCATATGATGAGGAATCATTGGTGCTCAACCATCATGACATTGCTTTGTCTTCCGCAAAGCCGAGACCAAGAGTGGGTCCAGGCATCTTTTCCACCCAACCACGAAGCATAATACTTCCCTGGATTTCTTTCTAGCTCGAAGAAAACTCTGACCCTGTGCGAGGAGCCTAGCAACTTGGAACAGAGAAGCAGGAGGGAACTCTCAATGCAAGCTTGTAGCCTATATGTAATTCCTAACACTAGAATGACATATTACTCGCTATCAGGATGTAGCAAAGACATATATATATATAAATTCTAGGCTTTTAAATCTATTTTTTTCAATGGTGCATCTAGCTTGGCCAAGAAAATGAAAATAAAATGGTAGTTTTGAAAAGGAAAACTACCGCCTCTAAGAGCCCACATTCGGCATCCTGTTCCAGAAGTGATTTCACAAAAAGGATAAATCATGCATGTGATCTCATATTTGTTTAAAAATTCTCAAGCATTTACTACTCATTGGTTCCTATGGAAACACAATCTATCTTCAACTTTGTAATATGAATTCACATATACAATTATATTTAAATTTCATCATTAATAAAATACTCTAAGAAATACTCTAAGAAATACGTAATGTTTATATTTAATTCAACAACTTATTTCTAATAAGTTTACTTATGTTCCAAAATAGAAAAAGCAAACAATCACATGTGCTTATATTCCTATTCTTTTTTATAATAGATTTCTATTTATTTTCCAATTTCTAACTGAAATAAAAGTATAAATTTATAAGTTAACCAGCAAGTTAAATACTTCCTAAAATCATATTAAAATATTCTTTTCAATAAAATTATATATATATATATATATATATATATATATATATATATATATCCACTTTCAAACAGAAAAAGACAGAAATAAATCTCAGAATATATCCATATCATTTACAATCAAAATTTATATGCAGCAATTACAGAATTCTAAATACATAAACACTCATATATGAATATACACTCATATAAGTATATATTTATTTACATATTTGTTTGCAGCCTCACGAAAAAATGAAAACGTAGGCAATCAAAATCAAACGCCAGTGGTAGAGGTGTCAAGATTCACATCAGGGAAGAAAATCAAAATTTTAGCATAGACACATCTATCATTTCCAGCAACTTCATTGAGCAATTTCCAGTTTTAAATATACCAACAGTCGCAGCCAGCACATATTACACAGTCTAAAGCTTTTACATGGCAATCAAATAATCCTCCAGCGAATACATCTATTTGAATTTCTAAGTTTATGTAAATTTAAGGCAAATTCAATAAAGTTGCAGACAACATGTAATATTTTTATTCTACAAGGTTTAGATAAAAGAAGGTTATTGAGAAAATTGTAAGCAAATTAAAGACAGATACCAAAGGCATACAACAAGGGCATTCTACAGGGAAAAATAAATCTAAATCTATCAACACAGGCATTTAATAGTTCTCAGCAAGTGTGAAGGCAAGGAGAATGCAAGTTTTAAACAAAGATTTCAATTTTCACTTATGCAAGAATGAGGGAAATGGCCAACGGCTTCCAGGAGGGGTGCGCTGCCTGTGGAGGAGGCAGCGCCCTCTCTAATGGAGGTGTGGCTGTAAAAACCTAAGTCTCCCCAGTTTCCTCTAAAAACTTCCATCAACCGGAATTAATACACAGCACCACTCTAAATTTATGTTTCGGCATTTAAATGCTTTCCTCAATGCAATTCGCACAACATAAAATATGGTTTTATATATATATTTATATATATTATGAAGAAATAGTCAAGCAGTACAAAGTATTATTTCAAGAACAATTTGTAATTTCATTACGAAATTTGCAGCAATAAAGGTAGGAACATATAACATAATATATTTATATATATAGTTTTATATATTTTTAAATTATAAGAACATACAATCGTGCACAACCATAATGCTGAATTTCTTACAGAAATAAATCGTTAAACACTAAATGCATGATTTCAAGCAATTGGTATCAACGGAATTAAAAAAAAATACAGTGGAATAATGATTAAAAACTTGATAAATACGCTATCCTTGATGATTCTTCTCTTATTCTTCTGTCTTTTTCTCTTCTCCTTCTTCTTCCCAAATATTATTTAATTTCCCTATTCTATTGTTCTTGTTTTGCATCCATTTTATTTTTTTTGTCTTCAAAGAGAAAGAGGAAAGATAACAAAAATAATAATTTTTAGAATCCATCCTTTGTTGAGAAAATAAGAGTTTTATAAACTTTTTATTGCTTTCTTCCTCTTTTTTCTAATTTTGTTTTGCTTTGTTTTCTGTTTTGTTTTCTAATTTTTAACAACTTTTCTCTTATTTTTCTATCTTTTATTGTTTTTCTATCTATCATTTGTTTTTGAAAATCTTCTCATTTTCCATTTTATTTTAAGTTTCTTATAAATCTAATTTAAAAGAAAGCAAGATTTGTTTTCTATGCAACACATTATCCTCAATTTAATAAAATAAATAACATTTTAATTCTCAAATAAAGCATCAACTAAAAATATACTAAGCTAATTCTTTTATTTCTATGCATTTTAATTTACCACTAATTAATTTAAATAAACATTGCAAAGTAAAATAATATAAATAATTAATTAAATAACATCCTAAATGCAATTTATATGTTGCTAAGTGGTGTGTGCGTGCAAGAGGATCCGTTCCAACTAAACCCTACCAGGTGGCTAACCTCCTCTACCTCAACCACACTCTTGGTCTTCGACAAACCTGCATCTCATATTAACTCAAGCACCCATTAATAGATTAGTGTCCAAAACAATATAAATCAAAGAAATACAATTTATCATTCTCTATGTTATATCATTTGAATTTAAATAATAATCATCACATTTCATTTTTCTAGAATAAAATAACATTCATTTATTCTTTATTTCAAATATCACACACTTATTCTACTACACATTTATATTTTAGTTCTATATAAAGTAAAATCAAGCAATACCAAAGTTTGAGACGTGACATGTTGGGTGTCTGGACTGGTCCGAAAAATGTTTTGCATTGATGTCTCTACTCATGCGGCTTGGTGAATGTGGTCTTAATGTCTGTGTAGTGTCTCAGTCCCAATTTCATGTGTTGAAGTGGTCCAAAAATTGATATATTAATGTTATATCTCTTGAATGAATTGTTTATGCTTCTTGAATAAAGTATTCTATTCATGTTTAGTCTGCAATGGCTATTAGTGGCATGACAATATGAAATAAGTTTTTGTAAGTGTTTTGGATGTTCATGAAACATCCCCATGTGATTTGTACGTTGATGTTTGGCCTCTTTGGTGTTGCATTGTGTCTTGAGTTGGCTTTCTAGGTTAATCGTGGATATCTAGCCGACAAGGCTTGTTCCTTTACTTGCATCGTATACTTGAAGATCTATGCCAACATTTGAAGATGTGTTATGATAGATTTAGGTCTTGACCTATCTTGTTTGGGACTACATTAAGTTAATTCTATTGGAAGTATGATTTTGGGTTGACTAGTTATGTGCTTCATGATTCATCTACATGTTTCCTTGTTGTTCACTTAGGTTGATGTGTGCCAACATGTGAATTATTTTGGATCATATTAGAAGATGTAATAAGATTATTTTTGGTCCTCTCTATCTTCAAGATAGGACCACAATATGCTATTGTGGCTGACTTGTTGAATTTATTATTTGAATTCTCTCCTGATCGACCTAATTGAAGTTTTGAAGTGTTATGGTGGATATAATGCAAGATCATTTTGGATGCAAGAAGTATGGATATGTGAACAAGTGCTAAGAAGTGAATGTGGAATACATTGAATATCCAGTAAAAAAAGTGAAAAAGTGTTTGATAGAAAGATCAGATGTGCTTGAACGCCTCAATCAGGGGAGTGTTATGTTCATAAATATTGTAATTCTTCTATATACTTTTGTATCCTGCTCTGAGACAATGAGTCTCAGTAGGTCCTTGTATCTTGCTCCTGAAATTGTGTTAGCTTCAGTTCTACAATTCTTTTTTTATCTTTCTCTAAGGTAGTGTGTCTTACTTTGCAAGTCCTTTTGGCAGTGAGCCTTCATATTGTGAGTTAACTCTCATCGTGGTTTTTCCCTCATTGGATTTTCCACGTAAATCTAGTTTTCTCCTATGCATGTGTGTTGTTTGCTTCATCTTTCTTTGCTACTGATCTGATTAGAAGTAGAATTTTTGTATCTTTCATTGTTAAGGGTTGTTGAATACTTAAAATTCTATATCTTTCAATACTACTAAAGCATTTTTTATTTGGTTAAAGAGTTTGAACTATGCTAAAAGTCTTAAGTTCCAGAGGGGTTTAAGTTTTTTTAGATAATGATTCATCCCTCCTCTTAGTATCTAGTGTGTTCAACAATTGGTATCAAAGTCAAGTTCCTCTAAAGAAGCTTAACAACTTGAGGCAAAGATTTGAGATGACACATGATGGGTCATGCAAGGGTCCTAGGTTTGATGGGACTAATTATGCTTTCTAGAAATTGAGAATGGAAGGCCATCTAAACTCTCTAGGGTTTGGTGTTTGGAAATCAGTCAAAGATGGTTATGTTTCTCTTGCTACTCCAACAAATCTAACTAAAATTAGATTATATGAGTGCAATTCCAAAGCTAAGAATGCTCTCTTGTGTGGATTGGTTGATTTAGAGATTTTGAAGGTGATGAATTGCAATTCTACTAAAGATGTATGGGGAAAGATTAGCAACATCTATGAAGGGGATACTAAAGTGAAGCAAACCAAGATACAAATCTTTAAGAGCATATTTGATACTTTGAGGATGACAAAGGATGAATACATTAAAATTTATATGCTTTGGGTGCATGAAGTTATTTTTGGCATCACTAGTCTTGGTGGAGAAGTAAAAGAAAGTGAGATTGTAAAGAAAGTTTTGAGGTCTCTTCCTTAAACTTATAGTCATAAAGTGTCTACTATTGAAGAATCTGAGGATTTGGATTAGTACTTTGTTGATGAAATGTTTTGTGCTCTTACAACCTTTGAAATGAGAGAATTTGATAAAGATGTTCCAAAAATGGAAGTTGCATTCAAAGCTAATAAAAAGACTGAAGATGAAGCTTCTAATCAAAATGATGACTTTGATGAAGTTGAAGCAAACTTTGTGAGAATATTGAAGAAATGCACCAACAAATTATACAAAGTTTTGTTACCTTTCAAATGTTTCAATTGTGGAAGAATTGGTCATTGTGCATCTAAATGTACTTCTAAAGAATCAGATGATAGTAATAAAAGAGATAAGGTTAAGGACTCTATTCCAAGGAAAGTAGTGGTTCCTAAAAAGATGAGGAGAATGATTCAAATGATGAAACCATCTTTATGGCATTTCATGATAATGATAGAAAGTGTAATCTTGAAAAATGTAAGGAGTTTGGCTCCTTGAGTGATGAAGATATATTTCCTTTGAACCAAATCTAGAGTCCATGGAACCTGAAGGTTGGGACTTCAATTTGGATGATTGGGAAATAGGTTTTGAAGGAAAACTCCAATATTCTTTAGAAGAACTGATTGAATCAAGGGCACTAAATTAGAAATATGAGAGCTTTCTTGATAAATCAAAGGAAGAAACTGACAAATTGAAAGCTCAATTAGAAGAGAGTAAAGAATGTGAAGTTAACCTAAAAGTGGCAGAAGGCGTGATCTCATATTTGAAAGATAAGTTTAATAGAAAAGTTTTTGAATGCTTAAAAATTGAGGAGGAGGTTGCCACTCTGAGAAATGAATTGGAAAGAGCAAAAGAATAAATTAGCAAAGGAGAAAAGTATAGTCCTGATAGCTCCAAATCAAATGGAAAGTCTGAGACAAAGGAGGATAAATTTTGCAATCAATATTCTAAGAAGAATGCCTCTAAAGATACAAAGATAGATCATGATAGCATGAAATAAGGTGGATTCATCCCTGTTCAGAAACCAAAAGGATTAAAAAATTCTTCGCCTGCAAGACAACATCAATCTTTTCAAGGTTACTATTTTCCTTGCAATAAATTTGGGCATAAGGTTTTTTATTGTAGATCTAGACAAGGAAGGAATTATAACATGAGTAGAAGATCATTTATGCTTCAAAGAAACAATGTTATTTCATTTCATGGATATTGATATGCTCGTAAAAACTTTGATCATAAAGCTACTGAATGCAGATCTAATATGAAGAGGAACAACTTTGTTTCAAAGCACAACATTGTGTGCTACAAATGCAATAAGTTGGGACATAAAGAAAATTGTTGCAAAAGTGGTTTTGTAAAGCCTTCAATTTAGAAAAAGGATGAAACCTTTAATCTTAAAAGGAAGGGTAATGAAAAGGTTTGGAAGGAAGAACAAACTCAAGAAAATGAGAAGGGTGATTCTACACTTGTGCATTTTGCACAAAATCCTAAGACAAATTGAGATAGAGCATTATCTTAGGGGGATATTTCACTTGCAAAACTTTTAGCCCCCTGAAAAGGACAAGATGTTGAAAACTTCAACATGAAAGAAGAACTAGATCAGATAGAGAAGAATCAGAATTGGGAATTAGTTCCCAGACCAGTTGATAAGAATGTGATAGGAATAAAGTGGGTGTTCCAAAATAAGTTGAATGAAGATGGTGAAGTGGTAAGGAAATGGAACCAATTTTTCACTCATAGGTTCAAAGGGGTAGAGTTTATTTTAAATTGAGGAGAATAGGGTACATTTTATTAACCTTCTTCATTACATTCAAATATATAAATGGAAAAATCTGGAAAAATATTACAACTACAGATTATTACATTCATACACATGCATGTAATAGAGAAAGTTTCAAAACTTTTCAGAAGAATAATCTTTATTGAATGAATAAATGTTCATTATCTCATACAAGCCATGAGATTGACTTGCTTATTCAAAACAAAGTATGAACAATATATACAGGAATAAGTAAAGAGGAGAAATGAATGTGCATGTAAAGAGGGAAACCAACCATTTCCTAGAATGACTAGTTTTCATGCATCTTTTTCCTTGTTGTCCCGAGTTTCATCCATCTCTTCTAGCTCTTTCCACTCCTAATCCTGCATATGACATTATTAACGGTGTTAGAGTACAGTCTAAGCAATGACTGATAATGGATGTTACATACATATTCATCCTATTCATGCATACATTGAACATAATCTGCATTAAGTAAGGTACATGCACATTTTAGTTGTCCCTGAAAACCATTAGGATTATCAAAAAACATCTAAGATGTGCACATTTTTTCCAAACTTGTTTTTTTCATGTGCAGCAATAGGTGTAATTATTTATCCGATTAAATATAAGTGGACATAAATGTGGCTCCCACAAGGGTTGAGCCCAGCTCATATCAGTAGAGATTATGGTATTCATAAATATCAAGAGACAATCCTTCTTTATTATCCAATGTTGCAATCACATCACATTTTAACAATGTTTACAGGCATCAAGTAATGAAAATTAGCCATCAATGATTATGCATAAGGTGTTTGTTCCAATCTATACATGGTTGAAAGTGTCATTCATATAATCAGTGATGCTCAATGGAGATAACATATGTAATTGTTCACCTTGTATTGTTAAAGAACACATACATATATAAAAAATGCAGCTATAGTTATATGGTCTGCTTTTAAGGAGTTAAAAGAATCAGCTATAGTTTCAACACTACAAGTGCTTGGCAATAAGAGAAAACCCAGTTTTTTGAGAAATAAGTGGGTCATTACACTATGTGTAAATTAAGGCAAGATTCAAAGCAAGGAGTGAAGAAATGAAAGTAGTAATGTATTTATAGAAAATGAAAGTAGTGGCAGTTTCTTTTGAAGAAAATGAAACTTGGAAGTAAGAGAATGTTTGTTCATTTTTACATAGCAAATATCTAAGTGACCCAGAAAGCCATTATGCCACAGCTGTAGAAAAGTAAGAAAATGCAGAATAAAATGTATACATTTTTGTAGATGAACTAGTTTTCAAGCATATTCAAATCTATAGAAATAGCATAAAAGACACATAAATATTATGGGACGTACAATGAAGGTGAGCCATGGAATAAGCTCTCAACCATAAGCTCTACAGAAACCTTATATACACAGCCATGGACGTCCAAAAGGATAGAAAATAAGTCATGCCATGATTTTGAAACATAAAAAGAAAAATACGCAAACCCTCGACATACAATGCTCAAACAATGAGCTTACGGCTTAAACAGAGTTATTGAAAGCCCATGGCCTGGTGAATGATGGAGGTCGAGTTTCAAAGTAAAAAAACATAGAAATCAAGCTAGTAACTGAGAAACCTTCATCATAAGCCCATGACCTATAAGCATATAAAGTAGGTTGGAGTTACAAGGATAAATGGGATGTAACAAAATCTGTTCAAGCTCAAGCTCTTTCTTTCAACAAAGGGTTTAGATATAAGATCTATGGCGGCTATGAGAGCACAATAAGAAACAAAATTCACCATTATAACAAAAGGAAAACCACTGCCTTTATTTTTGGTTTAAATCTTTAGATTTTACATAAAAATGAAAATAGCAAGCAATATCCTTATATACAGAGATTCTTGATGTTGAATCTTAAATTTTCAAAAACTCTAGTAGGAAATCCATGGCATAGAAGAATAAGATGCCTATAGTAAAAATCATGAGGACGCGGACCAAAAATTCAAGAATTTATAACCTACATAATGCCTTTATTACTACACTCTATGAAGCTTGTTTTTAAGCTTTTATTCATAGAAAACAAGTATTATGGCACACATAGGTAATAGAAAAGTATAGAAAGTGCATAGAAATATGTAGAGATCATGCCTGAAAAAGTTTCAGATTGCAAAAGACTATCAGTAAAAATACTTCCAAGGAGGTTTACCTTGAATTTTGTCAAAGAAATATGCTGAGAAGTCACTGTAACTGCGAAATCTACCATGGAAATCTTCAACAATGCTTCCTCAAACCCTATGGTGGTGTAGCTTCAGCTTGAAGTTTTACATAAAATGCAAATAAATTTCATCTTTTACTTTGAGCTTTAGGGTTGAAACCCTATTCTTTATGGCACGTTAAAGTTTTGTTTTTTTTAGCCTTTTCTTGTATTTGAAAATCATGATGGCTATGTATGGTTAGGACTTTGTCTTATGGCCTCCTCATATTTTTCCTTATATTTAGGCTTTTCAAAGCATGGATATAACTTAGGTGTTTCTAAGTTATTTTTGACTTAGTAAATTCCATTGTTTAGATATTTATCTCATATTGACATTGCTGTTTCTATTATTCTATATTGTAAAATGTGTGAATTTAAATGATAATCTATAAATCATTTAGATTCAAGCATTATATCTAAAAATAGAAACATGTGAAAATATGAATAGATTATGGAAATTTTCCAACGTATGATGTTGAAAAGTGGGAAGATACATTTTGACTTGAAGGAAAATAGGGCAAATGAGGATATATTTGCATTAATGGTATGCCATAAATGAGGGAAATTTGTTTTCAGTTTGAGAACACTTGGAGCGCATAAAGGGAGGTTGAATCAGTTTGCCAACATGAGGAGGGTATCTAGGAATGTTAGAGAAGATTCAGGGGTCGGATTTGACTTCTCTCAAGTAGTTAGGATTCCTTTATTATTAGTTGGAGTATTTTCAAAGGTTGTTTTGCTGAGTCATAGGGTGGTTAATGACTTTGGGAGACTTTTCCATGTATCTAACTTCTTTTAGAGAGTGGAGTGTCCTATTTTGGGGGCTATTTTCCTGGATCTGACCCTGAGTGGTTAAGAGTTGTACTTATGAGTTTTGAAGCTCATTTTTCCAGGATTTCTTCTACATTGTATGACAGAGACTTTTGGAGACTTTCAGTGCCAGAGTTTGTGTTCTTTTTGGCAATTGTAACTCATGATATTTTGAGGACATCCTTATAGTTGTTTTTTTGATAATTCAAGAGCTTTTGGGACCTGCTTTGGAGTTCACTTTTGTATGCTTCTATTTTCAATTTTATGTTTCATGTTGATATTTCCAGTAATCCTACATGTTATGTCTTGGAATCGTGTCTTAAGTGAAGACCTTGTAGCTAAATAAGTTATAGATTGTGAAGTTTTATCTAGTTCAGGCCTGGTTAGTTGTGAGTATTTTATCTTTTCCTACTAATTTAAAATTATGAAACTGGTTTAATACCTGTCTATGAAACATTTTTATGTAGCTGCTCATATGCCAAAGTTGTGTTTTATGCACTTAGTATTGTCAACTTTCATTGTCATGTGTTGTTGAATCGAGATATCATCATATTTTCGGTGTATCACCTTGAAAATTTAAGTATTCAATTGTTTATTGTTTAGTTTTCTTCCTATCCTTTTTCCCTTCAAGTTTTCAGAGTGATTTAAGTGCATTCAGGTGATTATCTAAATGGGAGTCAGCCTAGAACCCAGAGGTTTCACTTCATTCTAAGTGTCACACATAGAAGTGAATCCAATGTTTTACCAAAATTGATGAAACTTGTGTAGTTCAGAATCAGGTGCAAATTTTGGTAACTAACAGGAACAAAGTCAAATTGGTTTGCAAGGTCTATTCACAAGTTGAAGGAATTGATTTTGAGGATACTTTTTCTCCTGTAGCTAGAATGGAAGCAATAAGGATGTTTCTTGTTCTTGTTGCTTATAATAACTTCAAAGTCTATCAAATGGATGCCAATTTAGCTTTCTTGAATGGTGATCTAGAGGAGGTATATATTGAGCAACTGGATGGTTTCCAATTATCAAAAGATCCAAACATGGATTGCAAACTCAAGAAAGCTCTATATGGTCTCAAGCAAGCTCCCAGAGCCTAGTATGCTAGATTGGATAAGTACCTACTTCAACAAGGATTCAAGAAAGGTAATATAGACAATAATCTATACATTAAGGTTCACGAAGACAAATTGTTGGTTGTGGTAGTATATGTTGATGACATCATCTTTGGTGGAGATGATAATATGTGTAAGAAGTTTGTAGAATAAATAAAGAAAGAATTTGAGATGTCAATGATTGGTAAGTTTTCCTTCTTCCTTGTGCTTCAAATTGTTCAGCAAGATGGTGGAATCTTTATTTCTTAGGTCAATATGTAAAGTAAATGTTGAAGAAATTTGGGATGGATGATTCCAAACCAACAGGTACTCCTATGGTGACTGGTTGTCACTTGAGAAAATTTGATGAGTCTCTGGAAGTTGATCAGACTCTTTATAAGCCTATGATTGGAGCTTTACTGTACTTAATTGCTTTTAGACCTGACATCATGCATGTGGTATGTTGGTTTCCATATTTCAAGATAATCCTAAGAAATCTCATGAAAAATATGTAAAAAGAATATTCAAATATTTGAAGGGAACTCTGGATTATGGCCTATGGTATATAAAGGATAATAAATTTTATGTAAGTGCTTATACTAATGTTGATTAGGCAGGTTGTAGGGATGACCAAAGAAGTTCAAGTGGTAGTGCATTCTTTTTGGGAGATAGATTGGTCTCTTGGTTCAGTAAAAAGAAAGAGTTTGTGTCTTTATCCATAGCAAAAGCTAAATACATTGTTGCAACATCTTGTTGGACCTAGGTGCTTTGGATGAAAAATTTGAAGGATGTAAAGATGATATATGAATAACCCATTCCAATATTATGTAACAATACAAGTGTAATTAATATTTCTAAGAATTCGATAATGCATTCAATAACTAAACACATCTCTATCTGGTATCACTTTCTAAGAGAGAAGGTTGCAGAGCATGAAGTCATAATGGAGTATGTACCTACCAAGGATCAGATTGCATATATCTTCACAAAGGAACTTTCAAAGGATATTGTTGAGTATCTTTGATAGAAGTTAGGGGTTACTACCCCTCCATGTTCTAACTAGATGCATAGATTGTGCATCTTTCCAGGGGAATAAATTCATGCCATATCCTTTTTCTCCTAGATTGATGTATGCTACCACTTAGGGGGAGCTAGTGGTAAGGGGAAGTTTGGTACAGTTGTGAAAGTATTGAAAATAAGTATTATCGGCCAAAGGGGGAGTATGTACTACTATTTCAATTGAAGATCTCTAGCCCTTTGCCCTAAAGTCAAAGAATGTGTTGTTTCCTTCTATATGCAGGTGTGTGTTTCCCTTTGTCCTTGATGTCAAAGGGGGAGAGTGAGTAGGTGTGTTGCCATCAATTCCAAAGGGGGGGATTGTTGGCAATTTTTTTCATTGATGTCAACACTTGAGGAGCTTTGTTGGTTGATCAAAACACTTGGTGAATTGTTTGTGGTTGTCATTTTTTCAACACTTAAGTAAGGAAGATTGTTGACATTTAATGCCCTTGATGACAAGTACTTAGTGAGATTGTTGCTTGGCATTAGTTTTCATTTGGGTTTTCATTGTTGTATGGTGGTCTTGTTGAATTTCATGGTTGGAAGTCATGCCTTATATAATAATTATTGAGTATAGTTGTTGTATGGTGGTGTTGTTGAAGTTCATGGTTGGATGTCATGCCTTATTGAGTGTTGTTGTTGTCAACGGAGTTTATTTCATGATGATATATTAATATGAGGATTAGAAGTGTTGTTGATGGTGGAGAGATGTTGTTGAAGGTCTACAGTATGTCTTATTCTCTCTCCCAATGTTCCTGATGAAGTATGTGTTGCTGAAAGAAAGTTTTGGCCTCCACAAGTTGTTGAAAGGTTTTGTTCCTGGAAGTTGCATTGAAGTATATTTGGGAGAATGCTTTGCACTCCTCCACTATTGAATATATGGTCTTGTGGTTTTGGATTCAAAGTTAGTGTTTTGTGTATGTTGCACTCCTATCCTTTCAGGTCACCAATGTTGCTAAGGATATTTTTGTGAATTACAGAAGGTTGACAATGTTGTTGGGTGTTTGGACTAGTCTGAAAAATGCTCTGCATTTCTTCATATTGATATCTCTACTCCTATAGCTTGGTGAATGTGGTCTCAATGTTTGTGTAGTATTTTAGCTCTAATTTCATGCATTGAAGTGTTCTGCAAGTTGATATGTTAATGTTATATCTCTTGAATGAATTGTTTGTGTTTCTTGGATAAAGTATTATATTCTTGTTTGGTCTATGGTGGATATTAATGGCATGATAGTATGAAAGAAGTGTTTATAAGTGTTTTTGGATGTTCATGAAACATCCCCATTTGATTTTTGTATTGCTATTTAGCCTCTTTGGTGTTACATTGTGTCTTGAGTTAGCTTTTTGGGTTAATTGGGTATATCTGGCTGACAAGGCTTGTTCCTTTGCTTGTGTTGTTGCTTGAAGGTCTGTGCCAACATTTGAAGATGTGTTATGATAGATTTAGGTCCTAACCTATCTTTTTGGGGACCACATTAAGTCAATTCTATTGGAAGTATGTTTTTGGGTTGACTGGTTATGTGCTTCACGATTCATCTACACGTTTCTTTGTTGTTAACTTAGGTTGATGCATGCCAACATGTGAATTGTTTTGGATCACATTGGAAGATGTAATAAGATAATTTTTTGTCCTCTCTATCTTTGAGATAGGACCACATTATGTTATTGTGGCTGACCTATTTAATTTATTATTTGTATTCTCTCTTGGCCAACCTAATTGAAGTTTTGGAGTGTTACGATGGATATAAATGCAAGATAATTTTGGATGCAAGAAGTATCGATGTGTGAAGAAGTGTGAAGAAGTGAATGTGGAATACATTGAATATCCAGTAGAAAAAGTGCAAAAGTGTTTAATAGAAAGATCAAATGTGCTTGAATGCCTCAATCAACAGAGTGTTGTGTTGATAAATATTGTAATAATTCTATATACTTTTGTATCTTGCTCTAAGACAGTGATTCTCATCAAGTCCTTATATCTTTACCTTGAAGTCGTGTTAGCTTCAATTCTACAAATCCTTTTATATCTTGCTCTAAAGTAGTGCACCTTAGTTTGAAAGTCATTTTTGGCAGTGAGCTTTTATATTGTGAGTTAACTCTCTCTATGGTTTTTCCCTCATTGAGTGTTTGACGTAAATGTCGTGTTCTCCTATACATGTGTGTTCTTTGCTTCATCTTTTTTTTTGTTAATCTAATTGGAAGTAGAATTTTTGTGTCTCATTGTTGAGGGTTGTTGAATACTTAAACTGCTATATCTTTCAATACTACTAAAGGGTTTTTTATTTGGTTAAAGAGTTTGAACTGTGTTGAAATTCTTAAGTTCTTGAGGGGTTTAATTTTTTACAGATATTAATTCACCCCCCTCTTAGTATCTGGTGTGTTCAATAGTGAAGTGTTGCTTATTCATGAAGGAGTCAAACTTGAGATACCACTATTGTGGGGCTTGTTTGAGCCCATACAAACTTCTCCTCAATATAGAATATAAATCCTCTTTCCCTTGTTTCTCAAAACCTTCAGGTTATTTCATATACAATTCTTCTTGTATTTCACCATGGAGAAATGCAATTTTGACATCAAGTTATTCAAGTTTGAGGTCATATACCATTTCCAAGCCTAAAACTACTTGAATAGAATTCATCTTCATAATCGGTGAGAAGATCTCATCGAAGTCAATCCCCTTTTGTTGATCATGGCCCTTCACTACCAATATAGTCTAATAGCATTTCCTATCTCCCTCTTCCTCTTTCAATTGATACACCCATAAATTCTTCAAGGCTCTTCGATTGCATGGAAGCTTTGCCAAATCCCATGTATGATTGGTCATCAAGGAATCCATTTCCTCCTTCATTGCATCCATCAAATTTGCATGATGTACATCTTTGCAAGCTTCTTTGAAGGTAGTTGGATCTCTTGATTGGAGATCAACAATTGATAGTCCTCTAACTTGGTGGGAAGTCTACGCTCCTGGGTGGATCTTCTCAATTAAGGATCTTGGATTTTTGTATTTATTTTTACTGGCTTAGAGGATATTAAAGAAGGGAATGTATTATCATTATCTCTTACTACCTATATCAAGACATTTTTTCCATGTAGTGCATTATATCAAGTCGGCTAACATCCATAAAGTATAAATAGTCTCCTTAGTATATTGTATACGTTAGGTCAGTCAAGACTAGAACTTAATTCACAAAAAACTTCAAACCATCATACCATCCTCAAAGCAAACACCTTCCAGATCTGAGATAACATTAATTTCTCATCATACTACCATCATAGAGACTACCATCAGAACCGCAACATCACAATGTTCTCCTTACAAAAATGTGGAGTCTCCCACACTGATATACTAAGTAGAGAACAACAGTAAAATACAGGGCTAAACTCTGTCAGTGATAACTTTTTTCTCACAACCTAAAACTTCTCAAAATCCAGGAAATAGTTGTTTGAATGAGACATGATAACATGGTTAAGAGATTAGAGTCATATCTTTTCTTACAATGAATTCCAGACTCAAAAACCAATGCACTAGTTCATCCCAAAATTACACTACCGGTAGAGAACAACTTCCAGTAAACTAAGTAATCTTCCCGTACAATTGTCACCATGTTGACATCAATGACAACACATGAACAACCAACACAAATCATTTGTACTTCATACTCATGTTGCACAGCTCCAAAATTCCAACATAGGTAACATAAATAGCATCAAATATACAATAAAAAAATACATAATACTAAATATACATGGGGGAAACCCTTTCAGTAGAAAAATCCCACACTCCAAAAGCCTAAACAATGTATTATTTGTAAACAAATGGTTACAATACACTTCTAGTCTAAGCCTTTCAGTAGAAAAATCCCACACTCCAAAAGCCTAAACAATGTATTATTTGTAAAGCAAATGGTTACAATACACTTGCAGTCTAACCTTCTATAGGAGTTTGAATGTGTTATAATTCTGGAGTCAATCCGACAGCATAACGGTATCTCAACAACACAATCTTACAACTCCAAAATACAAGTGCTTAGTATATAGGAGCTTACAATGTTTAAATTAGACATTTCTAAAATTGAATGCTAAAGTCTAAAGATGCAACATGGAAAGCACAAAACCACTACACATGCATAACAGTAAGTTTCCAATTGTCACCCCATGCAACATTGCAACTGCCAATTGTCACTAAACCTACACCTGCCAAAAAATAACTATACCTCCAAAACTCACATTCCATGCAAACTCAACATGAAAATAGAAAATGACTTCATGCACAACTCCACTTGTAAACAATAACTTCCAAATTGACTCCTCCTCAGAAATAAAAACTACAAGTTGTAACTCACAAGACAACATGGGATAATTATCAACATTAAATATTTAAATAATTGATGCCAAGTAAAATCAAAGGTTGAGACACCTTCATTTTCCTAGCATCCTCCCACTTGTCAAACACCTTGAAGAGTCAATGGAAGTAACATGATTTAACTTCTAGAGGTCGTGAGGCCTATAGACTTTTAACACTATTTGAACTTCTTTGCGCTCACTGGCTTTGTCAATACATCTACAACATTTGTCAAGGTGTCAACTTTCTCCAATTTAACCTTCCCATCTTCCACCATAACACGAACAAAATGAAATTTCACATCAATATGCTTTGTTCTAGCATGGAAAGTAGGATTATTTTCCAAGAAAATGACACTCTAACTATCACAATAGATAGTGATCTTTCTACATCAAGCCCAACATTTGAACACAAACGTTTAGTCAAATGGCTTCTTTACAAGCATGAGTAGTTGTCATGTACTCTACTTCTATTGTGGACAAAGTGACTACAACTTTCCACTTACTCATCCAACTAATGGTACCACCAAACATCATGAATACATATACATTGGTGGATCTTCTATTGTCAATATCTCTTGCCCAATCAGAATCCAAAAACCCACAAATACAAACTGAATGTTGAGGTCTAGTAGGATAACCATGAAAATATAGGGCATACTCAGAAGTACCTCACAAGTATCTAAACATCCTCTTAACTGAATCTCAATGTACCTGTCTAGTATTAGCCATAAAGAGACTTAGGACTCCCACTTATTGAGCAATGTATGGCCTCATACAATCCATAACATATATGAAACTTCCTACAACACTAGCATAGGGTACTCTAGTCATTTCTTCATCTTAGAAGGATAATTTGGACAATCTTCCACAGAAAGCTTCATCCCTTGCAATATAGGAATAACTAATTGTCTGCAAGTTGTCATGTTGAATCTCTCCAACATTGCATTCACATAATTACTCTAACTTAACCAAATATTTTTGTTAACTCTGTCTCTTTTGATCTTCATTCCCAAAATATACTAGGTTGTACCTAAATCATTCATTTCAAACTATGATGAAAATTGGGACTTCAGATCTAAAATCAACTTTTATCTTTCCCAAAAATTAACATATCATCAACATACAATATAATGATGAGAAAATGATCATTAACGGTTTTGTAGTAAACACGATGATCAAATTTAGATCTCAAAAATCCCAAACTCAACACAAAGGTGTCAAATTTTTGGTACTACATCCTAGGAGATTGCTTAAGACCATACATAAACTTTTTCAACTTGCATACCAAACTTTCTTTAACTTTAACCACGTATTATTCAAGTTGTGACATATAAATTTCTACCTTCAAGTCACCATGAAGGAAAGTTGTTTTCACATCCATCAACTCCACTTCTAAATCATATGTTGTTGCTAGTGATAACATGAATCGAATAGATGTTAGCTTTGCAATAGGATAGAATATCTCACCATAATCTATCCCCTCCACTTGTGAACAACCCTTTGTGACCAACCTTGCTTTATGCTTCTCAACACTCCCATTAGGACCAAATTTTTTCTTGAACACCCATTTGCAACCAACTGGTTTGTGTCCTTTAAGAAAGGGTACCAAATCCCATGTATCATTTATCCATCTCCTCGTCTATGGATTTCATCCAAAAATCTGCATCACTCATACCCATAGCCTCTTGCACAGTCCTTGGCTCATCAACGTTAGCAATCAAAACAAAAATATAATTTGAATCCAACAATGAATAACCAAACCTATCAGGTTTTTGCCTATCTCTCATAGACCTCCTTAATTGTTGAGGTTGAGGTTCTTCTTCTTCTTTAGAGATTTTAGAACTTCTCAAGCTCTCCTCATCATCAAGCCCATTATTTGCTTCAGGTTCAACTTTCTTAGAGTCAAGAGGAAGTTGAATCACATCTTCTTTATTTTGTTCTTCTATAGATTGCAAAACAATAGAATAAGGTTTTATCTATCTAAAGATAACACTTCAAGTGTATAAAACCTTTTCGTCCACTAGATCCCAAAGCTTGTACCCTTTCACACCAATACCATATCCGATGAAGATACACTTGAAAACCTTGTTTTCTAACTTTGACCTTTTCTCCCTTGGCACATGAGCATATGCCTCACAACCAAACACATGATAATGCCTCAATGAGGGCTTATCGCTCAACCACACCTCCATAGGTGTCTTCTTAACAAGTTTTGATGTAGGAGATTTGTTAACCACCTAGCACACAGTGGCAATAGCTTCAGCCTAAAACTTTTGTTCAAGGCCAACTCCACTTAGCATACTCCTAGCCCTCTCCATCAATGCCATGTTCATCCTCTTCACAACTCCATTTTGTTGATGGGTATATCGAGTTTCCTTATGCCTTTCAATCCCATGTTCTTTATAGAACTTATCAAAAATTATAGAACAAAACTCACCACCAAATTGTTAGTCCTCAAACACTTAATCTTCCTACCAATCTGATTTTCTACTAAGGCCTTAAACTCCTTAAACCAACTTATGACTTTAACTTTACTTCTAAGAAAGTAAACAAATGTCCTTCTTCTGTAACTATCTATGGTCGCACTCCACAAAAGGGATATGAAAATCATGGCAACCTATCCTAGGAATTGGACACATTCCAAACAGGACTAACACCTTTGGGACGCTTCATTTATTTGTCAAACTGTGGAACGTGAACTTTAAATGGAGCGGCACAATATGTGCACTAAGAACCGGTTTTAGTCACGGCCTATTGAAAATAAACACTTGGAAAGAAATTCTATCTATGCTACAGGAAGGTAATGCAAAGTTCTCTTAACTCAATCATAATCTAACCAAAGCAGAAATCGTAATGGCTACAATTAAGAGACAAACTATAAACTAGCCTTATGCTGCAGGAACAAACACAGGGATGGATTCCCGATGCTGCAAGAATAGTATAAGACTGAGCTTGTGCTGAAACTTCTAAAATGAAATCTAATTTGAATTAACAAAGGATAAACAACTACACTCCTACAGATACTTAGTAAGTGGGCCCCCTTAGCAAGCATCAACTAATTTACACAGAAGATTGTGCTTAGAACTCCATCAAATTTTATTCATAATGAGAAATCATTTACATTGACTATTCCCCGCCTTTAAAACTAACAAAACTCCTGGATTCATTATATCCTAACCTTACATAATATGCTTCATCTATCTATATCTCCTTCTTGTTCACCCAATGAGGAACACTTATTTTAAAATCAGGAGAACAACTGACTAACTAACTCTTAACAAAGAAAGACATGGATATAAAAATGCATTCCGAAATCGAGGAACAGATTTCATAAATGAGTTTATCCGTTCAACCCGATATAGAGAGAACCTAGCACTCCACTCTTTCCAGATTAAATGTCATTTAAAATCTTTCCTAACAGTTTCGGTCAAAGAGTCTTCACCAGAGCTTCCTCGAAGTCGTGCAGGAAATGGACTTTACTGCAAGGCCGAGATTGGCTACGCTTGACTCGATCAAACTTTCTTCAACAACCTGCAAAACACAAGGTAACAGATATGAAAGAAAAGGTGCACAACACATACACAATATCCATTCATTAATCACATATTTAAATCTATTTCATCATTCAAAAACTACATGCGTTATACCAGTCATTTGGGAAGTCAAACAGGGTAATAAATGTAGACATGTCAACATGATAGGCTACAGGAACATGAAAGTGCATTGCTGCAGGATATCCCCCAATAAAAAGGTTTCAAGAGAGTTAAACAACCATAATAAACAGAAGTAAAGGTATTAAAAGTACACTATGATATCCAAATTATGAGCATATTTTGGGCTCATCATTTTGCCCCCTACTTAACCCAATGTTGGTCCTCCAACATTAAACTTCCTGGTGGTCTCTCTGAAATCAGTGGCTGAAGAATGACCCTGAAATGGAATTCCAAATTTGTAACAAAAGCCTTTATAACTCTGCCACCCTTCATACCTACGGGCTTTTGTGTCTTCATTAAGATTTGTAGCTTGGTAAGAATAAAGGGGCCACATTAGCACAGGAGGTCTAAATGTTAATGGCAACCACAATTCAAACCTCTTTTGGAGTCCCAACTGTATGTATTTGCTTGATCGTTTAAGAGCTGATGTAAAATTTAGTGGACTGTGAGGTTCAGACTTTCTTAACCCAACAGTTAATCTTTCCCACCTCTTTTCAATTATGGAGTATGACAGTCTCCAAAACGAGTATGATTGTTCCTAAAATTCATCATATACCTGTTTCTTGAAATCAAATATTTTCATTCTGGCCGTATCATTATTAAAACTATATGCCAAAGTAAGCCAAGTTTTCAACATGGTGCGGGGGTCTGAACTCTCAGAACGCAATGGAACAGGCTCATTCCTTTTGGTTTCTTCATGTGTTTCCCATTGCCTGCCATAATTCGCTTCATTTTCCACCCAAGACATAAGGGATCTCAAATGGATACCAATATACGTAAGGGATCCCACCTCATTTCAAATGGAATTCAAAAGCCATGTAAATAAAATTCACACAAAGAATTTCTGAGCCAATTAGGGGCTACCTGGTATGCATCATAGAATTATTTAGCAGTGTGAAGAATAGGATCTTGATTTATGGAAATTCTCATTAGTTGGAACCACAAGAACTGTTCCTTGAGGCATAGAGCATAAACTCTGGGTGGTGGTCCGCATTCCATAATCTGACCAGTTACCTTCAACATTTCATCCATTTTCTTTAACCTCTAAATTTTGAGTTTCGCTTCTTCAATTTTCTTTTCCACTTCTTTCCTTTCCTCCTCCCAAAGACTTTGTTGCATTTCAGTCTTGGCTAGGTGGCAGAAAGTCAGGGTTTGTAATGTAACCGGTCTCCATGTAGCTTTGACATATTCCAAAAATTTAATTAAAAATGTTTTCTTATAAACAACAATGGCTTGACAAATTGCAGTGGGAATTGAGGCTTCATTGACCTCTTCCAATGGTTCAATATATTCTTCCTCTTGCTGCAGGATAAATTCCTGTTGCTGCAGTGGAGAAGACTATGCTTCCTCTGAAATCTACATAGCCGCAACAGCCAAGTCATCAAAACTTGGTACTCCCCTTTCATTATGGTCAACTTCCCTTGTCTCAACTTATTCTTCTTCAAGAATAACAAATGAACTATGTGGAGCACTTTCAGACACATTCTGAGAAACATCACATTCAGACTCTCTAGATTCTTCTAAAATTATAATAACCTCAAGATGAGGTGAAGCAAGGGATATTTTACACTATGTTCTAGTGGAAACTCTTCTTGGCAATGTTGCAGCTATAGGAGGTGCTCGCATAGCCTTCCTCTTTTTGAATTGCCTAGAAGGTTCTTCCTTGTCAGAGGATGATGGTGAACTGGTGATGACAACAGGTGTTGCTGTGGGAGACAATGTTGCAGGGGAAGAAGCTGCAGGAGAAGAACATTTCCTTTTTTGAGAATGAGGGTCAGATTCTAGGGTTTGTTTTTCCCTAGATGACTCTCCGGCCTTTGTTTTTCCTCTCTCTCTCCTACTGGCAGTGCTAGTTTGCACCTGAGCAGAGGGATCTGGTGTGAGAGCTATAGGACTAGGTGCTACAGGAGAAAATGATGCTTGCCCTATTCTCCTACTGGTGGATGCTATTTCCTCTTTCTTTTTTTGAGGCTATGGGGTAAGTGCCCTAGGGGACCTACACATTGCAGGCTCTTCTGGGCAACAAATTCTTGCCAAGAAAGAGGTGATACATCTCTCAAAGAGTGTGTAATCAACAATTTTATGAGACCATGGTGAGCAATAGAATTATCTTTCCCCTGCTGGGTTTTGTGGGCACATTGTTCCAGAAATTTTAACAAAAAGTTTGAAACATTAATAGCTAATCCATGCCTCATATGACTTAGCAATTTGAAGTGGTAAGAATGCAGGTAGGAGAAACGGCCTTCACAAGTTAAATACCTGATTATGAAAGCAACATATTTTGGGTATGGAGGAGGCAACGACA
>VDFB02152266.1:0-28849 GCA_007258455.2 Sequoia sempervirens
TTTGAGTGATCAAGTCTTTACGATTTCGCTGGAATGTTTTTGAGATTTCAATGTTTTATTTGCTTGTTGATTGTTTTGTCAAAGGGTGAGGGCGATGATTTTTTTATTATGGATAGATAGTTTATTATGGATAGATGATAGTTGAAATAGGAATTTTGAGGTTATTTGAGGCTATTTTTGATGTTTCTTGGGTGTTTGGATTTTTTTGGCATTTTTGAGAGATTTAGAGACCAAGAGGGGGACCTAAGGGGACTGACCTAGTGCCTTGGGGGTTCATAGATTAATGGCCTTTCCTATGTTATACACACAAAGATATCGTAGTTCACTTTATTGGACTCAAAGCGGCTCATACAAAGATGACCAACGATATTTTTGGATTTTGATGTTTTACAATTTCTTTTAGATTTTTGATAGCTTTTTATTTTTTTTGGATTTTGATGGTTTTTTTTAATGTTTTTTGGATTTTTCTATTTATATGGGTTTTTGGATTTCGATGTTTATATGAATGATGGGATGAACAAGAATCCAATCCATCTACCAAGTTCAGGAAGTTTCCCCGATTTGGAATAGGATTACATTTATTATGGATAGGTGGATAAGGCAGATAGTGGATAAAGATAGTGTGGATGGTAGATAGTGCAACAAGGTTCAACACTTAACCCGTTATCGAGCCATGGTTGGGTGCACGTTTATTATGTGATGGATGGAATGAAATGGATGTGATAATAGGATGGATATAATGAAGCAAATGCGATAAAAGGATGATAAGAGGTGGATGGGGGTTCAGATAGATGATAATGTAGGACTTATTCAAACATATTTCTTGTTTACTAGGTTTTCACTATGATACATGTCTTAGAAGCATCACAATGTGGTTTTCACTTAAAAAAAAAAATATTTCTCTTTACTATTTTCTTATTTATTTCCTTTTTTTTATTTTTTTTGCTTTTTTTACTTAGGATATTCTGATGCGTTAGGTATAGAACTTTTTGAGATGGATACTATTGAGAGGTTCTGCTAGGGGTTCATCTTCTAGAGTAGCCAATTGATAAGTGTCAGAGCCATAACTTGCTATGATAACAAAAGGACCTAACTAGTTTGGCTCAAATTTACCTTTCCCATCCTAGTTATGATGAATCTTTTGATTTTCTCTCAAGAATAAGTCACCAACCTGAAATCTCCTAATCTTGATTCTTTTTTTATAACTTCATTTGAGATGATTCTGATAAGCTTGGAGATGGTTTAGAGCACTCAAACATCTTTTGTCTAGCAGTTCAAGTTCATGGAGTTAGGATACTCAGTATTCTTCATTATTGACAAGATCTTTCAAGGATACCCTTAGGGATGGAATCTCAACCTCTATAGGCAAGATCGATTCAAATCCGTATACAAGGGAAAAGGGTGTTGTTCCCATGGGTGTGCAGATGCTAGTTCTGTAGGCCCACAAAGCAGGATTCAACAAAAGGTGCCAGACATGATTGACATCATTAATAATCTTCTTAAGGATTTTGAGAATCGTTTTGTTTGATGCTTCTTCCTGACCATTTCCCTGGGGGTGATATGAGGTAGAGAAGTGATGTTGGATGGAGAATCTAGTGCAAAGCTCATGACCATTCTTGGTTTTTGAACAGAGTTCCATTATTAGTAATGATAGTTTGAGGGATACCATAATGAAAAATCAAGTAGTTAAGGATAAACTTTGTTATTTGTTTTCAAGTGATATAGGTTAGGGGTATAGCGTCTATCCACTTTGTGAAATACTATGTGGCAGTTATGATAAATTTATGTCTGTTGGATGAAACAGGGGATATCTTGCCTATAAGGTTGAGTCCCCATTGTGAGAAGGGACAAGGTTTAGTGATTATACGTAGCTCTTGTGTAGGTGCATGGACAAGATCACCATGTTGCTAATATCGAAGGAATTTCTTTGAATAGTTTATAGCTTCTTGTTCCATTCATGGCCAATAGTATCCAATTCTTAGCAAATTTTTGACTAATTAGACCCACTAGAATGAGACCCACAAACACCTTCATGTACCTCTTGTAAGGTGAGGTGGTATGGTTCTGTGTTGGATATAGGCATAGGTGTCTTAGTACCAAGGTGAATTAGGACCAACAACATTGCACACAAGTTCAGATTCTAGGATATCAAATGTTGGTATAAGCACTTTTTCTATGGGGAATTCATACCTAGGAATATTCTACGATATATCAAGAAGTGAACCAATGGTTGTCATGGTATAGGCAGCCCTGTTGTTGACTCTCAGGACTTGTTCAAAGAGGATGGCCAAAAAGTATTGCTTAAAACTATCCACCATTCTCTTATAAGGCATCATCTTATCATCCTTAGTTTGGTATCCATCATTCACTTGTCTAATGACCAACTGTAAATCACCATGAACTTGTAGCTCTTTGATTTTCCATTCAATGACCATTTTTAGCCTAGTGATTAGTGCTTCATATTCAACTATATTATTTGTGCAAGGAAAGGTGATCCTATATGCTTTAGGTACACTATCTCCTTGAGGTGTTAGAAAGAGGATATCGGTGTTTAATCCACGTTGAGTATGAGATCCATCAAAGTATAGTGTCCAATGGTTTGCTTGAGATGTCACAAGGATTCCCTCATCGAGAAATTTTGATATCAATGGTTGATGATCTTCTATAGGTGCTTCAGCTAACTAGTCTGCTATTACTTGTCCTTTGATTTATTTTTTATCCACATATTTTATGTTGAATTCACTAAGTATCATGACCCACTTCACCATTTTTCTAGTGAGAGTTGCTTTAGCCAAGAGATATTTCAAGGGATCAAATTTGGATATTAGCTTGATTTGTCAGTTCAACATGTAATGTATAAGATTTTGGGATGCAAAGACAACTGCTAAACAAGCTCATTCAATAGGTGTATAGTTTAGTTCATAACCAACCAGGGTATGACTAATGTAGTACACTGCTCTTTCTCTTTTATTCTCATCAAGTTGTGCTAACAAAGCTCCTAAAGTTGCTGATGTCATTTATACGTACAAGACCATAGATTTATCTTGTATAGGAGGCATCAAAACAGGAGGAGTTCCCAAATAGTCTTTGACCTATTGAAAAGCTTGTTCATATCTTCCTTCCCATTTGAAGGGTACATCCTTATGGAGCAAGTTTTTAAAAGGATGGAATTTATCCGCTAATTGCACTATGAATCTTCAAATTGATTATAGTTTTCCCTATAAGCTACACAACAATTTCAATGTCTTTAGAGGAGGCATTTCCATGATAGCTTTAACTTTGCAGGATCTACCTCAATGCCTCTTTGGGATAAATATAACCCAATAGATTTCTTGAAGTTACATAAAAAACACACTTCTTTGGATTTAGGCGTAGATTATATTCTTCTAACCTATCAAATATTTTAGCCAAATTACCTAGATGTCCTTGTCTTGTGATATGTTTTGCCAAAATATCATCTACATAATCTTCCATGGTTATATGAAACATATCATGAAATATAGTAGTCATCACCCTTTAGTAGGTGGCTCATTCTTTAGGCCAAATGGCATGACATTCCAACAAAAAGTTCCCCAGGAACAAGTAAATGCTATTTTATGTTGGTCCTCGGGTGTTATCTTGAATTTGGTCATATTTGGAGAATTTGTCCATAAGAGAAAGAATTTCATGACTAACTGTCAAATACACTATAACGTCAATGTTCGAGAGGGGAAATCATCCTTCGGGCATGCTTTTTTAAGGTCTCTAAAATCAATGCAAATCCTTATGTCCCTAGTGGGTTTTGAAACTGGTACTAAGTTTGACACCCACTTAGGATAATCAATAGGTCTAATGAATCTGACATCAAGAAATTTTTGTAGTTCCACTTTGACTAGCAATGCTATCTGAAGGTGAATCTTGCAAAGCTTTTGTTTCACTGGTTTAGTTCCAGGAAAAACTATAAGATGATGAACTACTAATGTTGGATCCAACCTTTCATATCTGCATAATTCCAGGAAAAATTGATCTTTCGTTCTTGTATGAAGATTGTGAAGTTTTTTCTTTCTTCAAGATCTAGAGAGGCTACATGATAGGTGATCTTTGGTGCATATGTTGTTCCAACATTTATTGGTTTAGAATCTTCAACCAAAACTGTTGATCTTTCCTGATACTATGTGATAGGGAGATTGAATCCTCCATCCTCGGGTGCCTTGAGGAGGTTTTTTCCCTCAGATATGTCCTTTATTTTGTCTTTTTCATGATCTGATAGCACCACATTGTGGTTTTCACTAGGGGATCTAATTTTGATGTTTTGATTTTTATTTTCATTTTTGCAACTAGAGGATACAATCTCCCTACCAAAATATGCTTCTTGTCCAAGCTTAATATCAAAGCCAATCTTGTGTTCTCCAAGTGGTATACCATTTTGAAGTCCCATAAACTCAATGATGGCTTCATCATTTTGGAATATGTCCACAATAGGTGGTTGATGTTGTTGATCCCAATCGATTAGTTGTAGGTAAATGAGTTGGAGTTCATGTGTTTGGGATTAAGGATTAAAGGAAAGGGTAGTAATGGTGTTTATGAAAATTTCTCCAAATAGGTTTGTGATGTATAGATCATCGTCAATAGGATCATAGTCATCTGATGTCTCAACCATGATAGAAGAACCTTCTTCACAAGAGGTATTTTCAGTGTTAGGAGTAACAGTGTCTAACGAACCATAACCTAGTCCTTGGTTTTTATTGTGTTTTGTCATGATGATGGGCTCTCTGCCTTGTTCCTACATTTCAAATAGGTATCTTTTTTCTGAGTAAGATCCCAGCCACATTTAGCAGAAGCTAATGCTTAGCTACTATTGGAATGCACATGGGTTGGAGATTAATTATTTTTCTTCCTCTTCTTCCTCTTTGTAGAGCCATGTAGAGAGATCTTCTTCAAACACCACTTCATCTTTCATGTCTCCCCATTTAGTGAATATTGTAGGTTTTACTTTAAAAGTGATAGGTTGAGATTTGTTGATTTCCTTTAGTCTTCCATATGTCATTGGTGATGGAGGAAGCTTTCCAATGTAGAAAGATTGATTAAAATGATAGTCTCAACAACCATTGTCAAGTACTTGGATCTTGAGGTTAGATTGAGGTGGATTGGATGATGAAGATGGAGTGGAGGATGATGAAGTTTGTGAAGATTATGTGAGGGATGATGGATCAATGTAGGAGAATGAATGGAAAGATATATCATGATTGGGAATTTGAAATATTTTCTTGTATTTTTCTTCTAAGTTCTTACAGTAATAAAAGGATTATGGATCAACATATATTATAACTTCCTTGTCATTATAAGGAAATTTTAGGCATTGACGGAATGTAGAAGGGACAACTTTCATAGCATGGATCCAAGGGCATCCCAAGAGAAGGTTGTAGGGTAGTTCAAGATCTAGTACTTGACAGGTCATTTTTGCTATAGTCAATCCCACCTAAATAGGAAGTCTAATGGTACCTTTAGAATTTCTCTCGTTATCATCATAGGCTCTTATAGTGATGCTTTTGTTTTTCTCAATAACATCATTAGAATATCCAAGCTATTTTACTAATTTCAAGGTACAAATGTTTAAGCCTGCACCACCATCTATCAGGACTCTTTTGATTTTATGCTTATGGATACAAACTTCAAGGTATAAATCTTGGTTATGAAATTATTTATTGGGAATGTCTCTTTTAGAAAAGACTAGGTGATGTGTAGAGGCAATGTGCCCAACCATATCCTGAAACTGATCTATGTTGATATCACTAGGTACAAAAGATTCAAGGAGATATTTTTCCAAAATCTCTTTATGTGTAGGGGATGGCTTAAGAAGCTCAAGGATAGAGATTTGGGCAGGAGTTTTCTTTAGTTGATCAACAAGGTTATAGTAATTTGAAGGTTTGATAGAAACTTTCAATTGAATCACGACTCCTTGAATGGTAATATTCCCTCTTCATGTAGTAACATTACACTCAGGATTCTTACCGACTATTGTTACAACATGGATATTGCTATCAGTTTCACGAATGGTTCCTACAACATTGTCATAAGTGTAAGTAGCTTTTCGATAATCTTGTCCTTTACCTTCATCATTCCCCTAAGAATGGTCAAGGATTTGATCCTTGTAAATACCCATGTCATTATTTCTAGAGGTTCCAGGATGATTCTTGATATCAACCTCTCCTTTTTCAATTAAGTCTTGGATGAGATTCTTTAGTTTCATGCAATTGTTTGTCTTATGACCCTTGATTTGGTGGAATTCACATTGATCATTTTAATTATACCATGGGGATTAAATTGTTGCTCTTCCTAATTCATTTGATCAGGAAGTTTGATAATATTTTTTATAATTATCTTTCACATAACCACCTCAAGAGGTTCACCCAATGGAGTGTACTTTCATTTAGTTTGGTTGTTTTTTCTTGGTGGTCCTCTTTGAGGGTTTTGAGTTTGATTCATTTGTTGATTATTCTGAGGGTAAGTAGGTTGATTTTTTTGCATGTTGGTTTGGGGATTGTTAGGAGGTGGTTGTATGTTTTGAACAAAATTATCATCAACCACTCCATCATTTGTGATATTCTTGTTCTTTTCCCAAATGTGAGGTTTATCATTTGAACATGATGCTTGATCTTTGTTATTATAAAGTTTGATGACACCTTTTGCGATGAGATCTCTTTCAATAACTTAACCCTTTTCAATGATCTCTTCAAAGGTATTGAGGGATAACATATTCAATTGATAGCTTATTTCAGTTTAAAGATTTGATATAAATATTTCAACAAGTTGTTTCCCAAAAATGAGCCATTTGCATTTACTCACTTTATGTATCCATCGTTGCAAGTAAGAAGAAAATGACTCACCTTGGTTCTATTTTATCTTATACAAATCGGGAACTATACGTCTTGTTCGATGTTATATGAAAAGTGGTTGATGAATTTTTCAAATAGATCATCAAAAAATTTAATTCTAGGTGGTAGATGAGAGAACCATTCAATAGCTATGACTCCTAGACTTCTTAAGAAAAGTCTCAATAGATAAGTCATTATTAGAAACTTACATGTAAACTATGAAAAACTCTTGTATGTGTTCAATTGGGTCCCCTCTTCCTTTGTATTTATCGAATTTTGGAATTTTAAAGTTTTTCAAAAAGGAGATCATTGATATGCTGTGATCAAATGGATATGGACATATGTCTTGCAATGTGTATCTCTTCTTGGGTTTCCAAGTTCTATATCTAATATCCTTTGACTAAGGCACAGATTTACTTATATACTCGTTGCTGGGCATTTTCATCTTAGGATCAATCCCTTCTTTATAGCCTTTATTATATACAATTAGGTTTGTGTAGATTAGCCATGAACTTGTGCAAGTTTTCTTGTGCTCTTTTTTTCCAAGGGATTAGGTCCCTTATGGGCGATTGTGTATATATTATGAATTGATGCTTTGTTGGCTGTGGTTAGGTTTGGAAATGTTGCTAGTTGAGGGTTTTATTGTATTTTATTTATTATATAAGATGTTTAGTTTTGTAGTTAGAGGGTTTATTTTGTGGATTTTACATTCATTTTATTTGTGGGTGAAAGTTTTATGTAGGGATGAGGTTTGTACTTACATGAGGATATAAGTTTATTTATTGAGGATGGAGTGTTTACATTTTTATTTGTTAGAATTGGCTAATGAATGATAGATCCATATGGTTTGTATACTGAAATACAGGATCAGATTTTATTATTTAATATTGATAGATACACACATTATACTTGAGAAGGAGGTCACTTAAAATGTTAAGTTATTGTACATATATTATACTTATGTTTGATCTCCCGGAATTTTTTTTGGTAATATTTTGATCTTGGGGATCTTGGTTGTAATTTTGTTGAGTAGTTAGGTTATCATTGTATATAGAAGGGATGATGTTTGATGTGGCGGATTTTTTGGTTAGGTCCTGACGGTATAAATGCGGTGTTCCATGTATTTGTTTAGCATGATTATGGGGGGGATCGTGGCATGAAGTTGTAGTTTGGAATGTTAGGATTGTTGAAGTTGGGTGTATTTTGGTAGTCCCTAGGTGGAAGGGTTACCTCCCATATTTTTCCATATTAACATTTTTCCTTATTCAACAAGGGATGTCTCATATAGGTTCCTTGATACATTAGGCCTTCATGTATTTATTGACATATTGTGTGTTACAAGTGGTGTAGTGAATGGATTGGCCGATTGTTGAGGCATGTTTTGAGTTGCCATAGTTTTTGGATTCACTTGACTATGTTGAGCAACCATTGCTTGTTCCACTTGAGATGGATGTCTATATAGTGGATTAGCAACATGTTGTCCATAATTTTTTTCATTGATTGGTACTTTTGACTTGGCAAAGATAGATGGTATCTTTAGATCTACCATTGGTTTTAGGATTTGTCTCATAATCATATTATCACCTATGCAAATGAGATTTGGGTCTTTGAGAGCTTCCACATTAAATTCCATGGGTAGCTTGGCATTGTGTTATTCAACTCTTAGGAAGTATGTGTTAGGATTTGATCCAAGTAATTTTTCCATTATCCTTTGCATTCTAGGACCTTGTGTGTATTCTAACATATCCTTTTCGATAATTTTGACATCACTATCATTGTATTCTATGATTACATCTTGAGGATTAGGGGGTTGTTTTTGTTGTCGAGAAAATCTACGTTGATGTTGAAGATGAACATTGGTATCATGTTCTGATGGATTGAGATAAAGTGGTGGTTAAGCATTGAATGTTGATGGTTGTGAGGTGATATTGGTAGTCATTTGAGGAGTTGAAAAAACCAAAGGTTTATTAGGATCATAACCCCATGGTGTAGGAATTGGAGTTTCAACATTGATGGTGGTAGGTCCACTTGAGCTACTTGTGTTAGCTACCATATTCCTTCTATGTTGTGACCTAGTAGTTTTCATAAACATGCACACTAGACCATTTGGCACTAGAGATTGCAAGTTGTGAAAGTGTGGTGATGTTTTGGTTTGAGGTATTGGTTTGCAAAATGGTGTACAAAGGGAATGTTGGTAAACCTTTTGGACAAATGACGATGTTTGATTGATGTTGATTGATGTTGATCTTGGGATGATTTGATGACAAAGTTTGATTTTGGATGTTTAGATGTTTAGGAATGGCAAGATTTTGATACTCAACCCTATGATAGTGTGAGTGGGTTTTAAAAGATAATTGAAAAATGATGCTATGTTTTTGATACTCCACCCTATGATGAAGGTATGAGTGGATTTTAAAAGATATTTGAAAAAAGATGTTTTTGATACTCAACCCTATGATGAAGGTATGAGTGGATTTTTTGAAATATTTAAAGATGATACTAGTCTAAGGACACAAGGATAAACAATATTTTGGTGATATTTTGCCAAGTCTCAAAATTTTTGATGAAGGATAAGTTGATTTCTCTACTTGAACTATACTTGTGAGTTCAAGTAAGGAAGGATGATAGTAATCTAGAAACTTAGGGAGAGGATAATTTCTACTAAGTTTGACAAGACCATAAGATGATAATAAATATGATTAGTTAGACCTACTTGAATAGTAGGACTGATAGTTTTAATGTTGATATATGTCAAAGCTATTTTGATGTACAGATCTATGATGGTAAGTGCAAAAGGGTTGGCCCTAAAGACTACTACTAATGCTCTAAAGTTTACTTAAGAATTTACAGTAGAAATACTGATTAATGTTTTTTGATTTCAAAGTCTATAATGAAAACCAAACCCTAAATTAAAACCAAATTTAGAGATGGGATGATGATGTTTGAAGTACAAATGGATTAAAATTATAATAGATATTACAGGTATATTGTAGAATATTTTGACAACTAGGCAGAAGGGGTTGCAACACAAGGTAGGACAAAGTTTAACAAATTAGGCAGAGTTCTTAAAACAAAAACATGGTATAGAAATATGGCCAGTTTGGCCACCAGAAACCATGGAAAATTATAAAACTATTAGTGATGAAACCTATACAGAAGTGATTGCTTAATATTGATAAGCATTTCTGTTTGGGCAACAGGCTAGTAGATAAGAGAATCTAATAATAGCGACTGGAAATGTTAATGGTAGCCGGATGCCAGCTAATGGGCATTTAACGCTATCTTGCTTAAGTGTAAGAGAATCTGAAATAGTGGCAAGATTCACAAGACAGGCGTGAGATGTGGCCATGACTCAATTTCCCTAGCAAGTCGACTTTTGTTCTCTGTTGTCCAGAATCCCTGTAGTTGTTTTGGGGTGAAAACAGGTTAGAGATCTTTTTATTAAACCAAAATTTGAGAAAAAAGATTTGTAGAAAGAAATAAAATTACAAAGGACCACCAAGGTCAGGATCTTTAAATAACCTATCAAAGTTGGGACCAGGAGATCCCAAATCTCCAAAGGCCACCCTCCAGCCATCTCCCAGCACCCTTGGAGGCATACAAACAGAGCCAGCCCAGCACATGCAATCCTAACAGTCCTCCTTGAAAGGATTAGGCTGGTTGGTAAGCATTTATGGTAGTCAAGCTGACCCCAACTCCAAACAGACAGATCCCCCATCTCATCAAAAGCCCATTTTGCTAGAAAATCAGCCACTTTGTTCCATTCCCTTGGAATATGCACAAAGGAAATAGAAGAAAAATTTGAGGCCAGATTGAGAGTTTGTCTAGAAATAACCCCCAATCTCTAGGAACAATTCTAGAAATATTGGTTGTTTAGAAGAGAAATAAGAATCATTGAATCCATCTCACATATCACCTTCCTCCAACCCAGTTCATAAGCTTTCTCCAGTGCCTTAAGAATAGCCCAAACCTCCATTTGATTATTGGATTGCACCCCCATATAAATAGAGAAGAAGAAATGGGCATGACCTCTGTAATCTCATTCCACTCCACCAATTCCAACAACCCCAAGATTACCATGAGTAGAGTCATCTGTGTTTATTTTGTAAACACCAATCGGGGGCAAAACCCACTTACCCACACAATTCACCTTCATAGACCCCTTCATCAAAGATCCACATCTAGGATGAGTCATTGAGGCCCTCAAAATCCCCAAGAGGGAAAAGAGCCTAGCATCATTTGAGGTCAACGGCTCATCCAGGTCAAACTTAGCCTCTATAGTCTCCTTGAGCATATTCTTAATTTTGAACTATATCTAAAGGATAACCTATCTGTGATCCTGGAAAATCTGCCTATTTCTCTCCAGCCAAATCTTCCATATAATTAGGGAGGGACCCCAAAGTCCAAGTAGCCATAGGGAAGAGGCGCAAAGAATTAGAGAGGAAATTTAAAGTTCTGTCCAAAGATCCCAGCATATAGAGATGAGAGCTCGAGAACCGGCCGGTCTCCTCCATAACTGCAACCACCAATTCTAGATTTTAGTTGAGAAAGAGCACAAGAAGAAAAGATGGCTAGAGCTTTCGTCATTGTTTCCACAAAAAAAGAAAATTGAAGGACCACTAAATCCTCTTTTCCTAATGTTCTCCAAAGTTAGGCATTTGTTTAGACTCAAAAGCTACATAAAAATATTACACTTGGGCCAGCCATTCTTGTTCCATATACGTTACCACCAAGGGCTCTCCTCCAAGTGACCATGTTGAACAAGCAAAGCAGTGTAACCCTGAGCCACCGTGTACCTTCCTTTGGGACTATTACCCCAAGCCGGCCCATCCATCACCTCCAAATAACTACTGCAAGGTTGAACGGAAAGGATCATATCCAAGGAATTTTTCTCCTCCAAAGAACCCCCATCAGGCCAAGAATCAGAGTGATGCCATTGATACACCACAGAGGCCCCCAAAGAGGAAGAGACCTTGAAGCTATCCACATTTGACCAGCTAGCCCCCACAAAGGAATTACTTAAAGCCTGAAGATGGGGGTGAGATGAGAGTATAGGTGGATGACCATCCCAAGAATCCAACCAAAATGAGAAAGATTACCTTTATTAATAATCTAGAATAGCCCCTCCTTGATGAGAGTAGAACCTCATTTTAGGGTATTCCAGATCAAAGAACCCTTACCAGTTAATTCCATGTGAGGAATGTCCTCATCAGCCACACCACCAAGGTATTTGAAGTTTAGAATGTGAGCCCATGGTTGATTAGACATATTGCACCACCTCCAATAAAGTTTCACAGTGAGAGCCAAACTATTGTGCTCTGACTGCCTAAGACCCATACCCCCATACTCCTTGGGTTTACACACTTGGTCCCAACTCACAAAGCTCCACTTATGCTACCCAATATTGCCTGCCCATAAGAATTTCCTAGAGAGAGCATCATATTCCTTTAGAAAACCCTTTGGAGCACATAAGGCCATGGACCTTTACAAAGGGAGAGCCTACAACATAGATTTTAAAAGAGTCAACCTACTAGCAAAGGAAATCCATTGAAAAGTACAATGATTGACCTTTGATCAAAAAATTTCCAAAATGATTTTCCAATTACCTCACCTTCCTTAGCGCTGGCAGGGAATATCCGGATATAGATCCAAAGGTAGGCTACCAATGCCAGAAATGGGAATGCCAGGCAATCCTATTGCCGTTAAGCTACAAGAATTGTCAATGATACTGGAGCCTCCCTCATTAAATACTTTTGAAGCAGCCATACCTGTACTAAATATCTGGGACAGTAAGCCTCCTCCAGATTTCTTTCCCGGAACCCACATCCACCTTAATGCTCATCAACCATTTGGGGGGATGGATTTGGGATTCTAGAGCCACAGTTCTACTTCCTGCTTAGCTGATAATGTCCACTGCTCAGCCCATGGGGCTTTAGAGTACCCAAGACCCTCTTGAAGATAGAAGCCTCTGAGGAGATAAAGGTCCATACCACTGGGAATTCCCCCTCAAAGTGGGAGGGAAATCCATTGATCAAAACAGAGAAAGAGGACGTGGTCACACACTCCATAACCCAAGAAATCTAGTTGGGATGGAACCCAAAGGCCACAAGCATATGCTAAATAAATGATCACCAAACCTTGCCATAGGCCTTAGACATATCCAGCTTTATAAACATTGCTTTTCTCCTTAGAAGAGGACATGGAATGCATAACTTCTATTGCCACCACAATCCCATCCACAATCTAACGACCTTTGACAAAACCCCCTTTCTCCAAAGAGATCAAAGAAGCTAAACAAGATTTCAACCTCTCTACAATCAACTTAGTAATAATCTTTAAAATCACATTACATAAAGCAATAGGCTTGAATGATTCAAAGAAGTTGGCTCCCTTTTTAGGAATTAGAGCCAGGAAGGTTGAATTAAAGGCTTTGAGCATCTACTTATTAGCTTGAGACTCTCTAACCACCTCCAACAAATCAAATTTTAGGATATCCCAGAACTCCTAAAAAATCTCTATTGGGAAGCCATCAGGACCAGGAGCTTTCCCTTTCTTCATTTGGAAAAAATTGCTCTCTACCTCTTCCATGGAAACAGTCTTTAGAAGGGAGTTATTCATTTCCCTAGAAACCACAAAAGGAATACACTCAAGGACCATTTCCTCTTCCACCCCTATCTTTCACCCCTACCAGCTGACTATCCTCAGTGAAAAGGGAGGTAAAGAACCCAACAACTTCCTTTGAAATGGCTTGAAAAGAAGAGAGAAGATCCCCTTGCCTTGAAATAATAGAATTGAATTACCATACCTTCTCTCCTTGATAGAGTTATGAAAAAAAGTGATATTCTTGTCCCCTTCCTAAAGCCAGTCAATGCGAGACTTCTGTTTCCAAAAAAATTCCTCTCTTAACTCCCAATCAACAAGATCTCTGGAGAGTTTAGACTCTTTCTAGAGAAAATCCATAGTCATGCCTTCTTCCTTAATTTTGAAGTAGTGTATCCAGAGTAATGCAGACCTGCTTTTCTCTCAGTAAATGCTTCCCATAGATATCTATTCCATGTACGAAACTTTGCTTAGCAATAAAGGCCTCATACAAAGGAAACCTTGGCTGCTCCCAGGGAGTGGAAGCTTCCCGCCCAAGACCTGTCCTCTTTCTGACCCAGCTGAGTACAGAGCTAGGATCAGAACCACTTGGGATACAGGGTTGCGGGAATTTCAGACAGTAGAGAGCCTCCAGGAGGGTAGGCCGGTGGTCTGGAGTCCCTTACCCCAGCTAGGATCTCAAAGAGGCCCAGCAATCCCAGTATTAGTCACAAGACTAGAAATCTCAAACCTCTTAGAAATGAGACCCTCCCACCTTTTGGCCATACCCAGGTAGAGGAATTACCAATAGCGGGCTTCCCACATCCACCAGCAAGAAAGGTGACATCACACATGCAAAGATGAAGCGGGCCAAAAGCGACCCAACCCTGGTTTTTTCCTCAAGCAGCAAATGGTTGTTGAGAATGCCCTGTAGGTATTTAAGACATTACGTTTGAAAAGGAGAGCCACTCCGAGTCAAAATGGGATGCCAACTTGCGGAGAGATTCATGTAAGCCACACAAAGGAGTTATCCTGCAAAGGTTCCAAGGCAAAATAACACCCCATCCAATCCATTTGCTCATGCCTTTGTAGACCTCTCTCCTCCAAAGATTTAGAGAAACATTACTCATTTTAATCCACAAAAGAAAATTTAGATCCTCTAGGATGAGCATAATGTGCAGTTATGAAATCCTTGAATCAAATCCATAGGCATCCGCCACTGGGGATGCTACTCCAAGCCCCTTACATTCCACTTAAGCCACAGTGTTTAGGTAGTAGGCCAGAGTGAGTTTCCAGGGTCTTAACAATACCTGATTCCACTAAAGACTCACCCATAACCTTCATCTTTTCTATATCCTTCTTTCTACCCACCTTGCCTACCTTCACTCCCTTCTTTAAACTCTTTTTATTTATTCCCAACTGGGGCATATTTTTCTTTTTGCCATCTTCCTTTGTTCCTCAGTTTGTAGCCAACTCAGTATATACCTCATTTTCATTTGATGTCAGAGGGTTCTCACATAGAGGATTAGCCACCATGACAACCCCAAGACCTCCACCAAGCTCTTGATTAATCCTTAAAGCCTCAACTGGATTTGGAGACTTTGCTCCTCCCTCCTCTAAAGCCTCCTATGAGTCTATTCCATTAATAGGAAATTGGGAAATATGAGCAGCCAGGTCCAAACCTTGCGCTTCTTGACCTTCAAGAGAAAGATCATGCTCCATTGAATCCAAGTCCTCAAAAATTTTTAGGACATCAAACTTGTTACCAAAACCTCCTTTCTGCATGGCCTTGTTTTTTCGGGTCACCCCCTAGCCTTGGATCGACCTTTCACAAGAAAAAACCCCTTCAAATCATTTCCCTCACTTTGAACTGGGGATTTTCCCTTTGTTTTAGAATCAAAAAATTGTCGCTCAAGATGAGATTGTTGAGTATTACCTCCTAGTTTAGGACAATTCCTTTGCAAGTGACCATACTCGTGACACAATCTACAACAAAAAGGTAGAGTCTCATAGTCCACCTACTGAATCTAGCTCATGCCTCTCAATTTAATCTCCATAGAATTTGGCAACAAAATGTTTAGATTATTTTCCACACAAAGCCAAGCAAAGGAGGTCACCCTACGATCAAGGGTTTGAGGCCAGGGACACAGAAGCCTACAACAATATAATGCATTTACGTGGCTGCATGACTCCATTTGGCCAGGGCAATTTAGCCCTGCTGGGGATCTTTGGTCGGGCTCATGAGGGATCAGACCAAAGGAATTCCATGGCTTATGAGACCAACTTTGATTGATTAGAAATGAGGCCCACCAGCAAAAACCTAAATTTGATCTACAGGCCAAGACAAATAAAAATAGCCATCCCTTTCAGGATAATCTCCATATCTCGCTAGGTTCAATTTCTTGAGCCATATACTGCCTCCAAAAGTAGAATGATACACAGACTCCCCATGAACTTAGAATTAAAAGCAGCATGGCCGACTGATACATAACATCATCTACAACAACTTCAGGATTGATCACTACAATTGGGTGATCCTTGCTCCTTTCCAAGCAACCAATTGGTTTTGATTGCAATTCCAAAGGATGATTAATCCTTGATTCCTCTGTAGCCTACAACAGGAAACTAACAACATCTCCATGCCCCTATGATGATGAATCCCCCATCATAGCAACATAATTAAAAGACAAACAAGAGGGATCTTTGAGACTCCCCGAGGGTGCCATGATAGGACACCCACCCAGCCCCAAACCCACCAATCCAATGCAACAAATATAAACAAAAGCAAAAAATCAAATAAATCCAAATGTGGAACACAAACCTCAATTAGCATTGGATGAAAACACCGACCCCAAACCACAGCAAGGAACGACCAACAAGGAGACCAGCAAAGCCCTACCATGTAGGAGAGAGAGGGGGAAGGCCGCTCAGGCCCTTGTGACCTAAAAATCACTCTCGTCCAAGAAAACCCTCGACACCATTGCTCCTCTGAGTATTTGATCCAAGTTTTCGCAAGTTGAAGATCTTAAGTCTAATGTTTAAGATGATTTTTTTTAAAGAGAAAGTGATACACACAACAAAAAAAAGTAGGAATATAACTGACTCAAAATGGTAAGATGCTTTTGCACAAACCTTCTTCCACAAGGTTCACTAAGTTTGCCTCAAATTATACACATCAGTCAAGTACAACCTAGATAGTATTAAAGGAACGTCTAGTCAAAGTAGGCTTACCCCACTGATGAAAGAGTGATGTAATCTATGTCTAAGGAATGGGTGAATAGGTTATACCAAGGTCATGTACCACCTTGATACCCCTAGCCTTGAAAGAGTGTTAACTCTAGCAAGACACCTTACGCCTCAACCATAGATCAGACGTGGTAAGTAACTTCTCAGGATGATGTTATCCCAATGCACTACAATGACTCAATGTAATTAAAAACTTGGTCTTAGGCTTCTAGATACAACAGTTTGTAATGAATCAGTGAACACCAAAGGTATACTTTGGACATGAGACACTAAATTCTCTAGGTAACCTACGCGTGTTCTATACAACCACATTAAAATTGACGTGCAAGGTATAACATCCCTAGATAGTGCTACTAACTTTCACCTTCACACATTCATATAGGCCACCTAAACACGTGCTTTGAGGTCATCCCCTTGAGTTCTCCATTAGGATTTGTCTCAAAGGCAAGCTTATTTACTAAAAAATGAAGGCTTAGTGTCTTGATATTTCTCGTCACATAATGCAAGGAGAGAGGATATGTATACAAGATACCTTCAGTGACTCAAAATGCAAAGTCTAAGAAGTTTCTCATCACCAAGGATTGCCAAATGATGCAAGGGGAGAGGATACACATCCAAATTTCCAAGCATGAAAAAACATTTATTTTATGCACCAAAGTAAATGTTTTTTATTCTATGAAAATAAAAACATAATGCTTAAATGAAATGATTCTTTGACAAGGGTCTGCAAGAAAAATGAGTAGTTTGGATTAGATGTCTTCAACCATTCAAACCTACAAGACAAATAGGATTAATAGTTTATAAGATTGTCTTTACCCAATGAAAAGGATACACAATTTAGGTTAGATACAACTCAAAACAACAACAAACAACAAGGGTTAGGGTTTGGGTTTCAAAAATTCAAAATGAAAGATTGAAAAGTTTAAATCTGATGCAGGAGCATCTAGGGGTACTAGCAATATTGAATCACCAAAAATATTGTTATTTTATTTTGGCTTATTTTCAATAAGGGCTTAGGGGTTAGGAGAATAATATTTTAATTTGCAACAATGTAAATTCCATTGGTGTGAAATTATAAATGTAAATTTGATGGGAAATAGGCCCTAGTAAAGTGGTAAAAGCATATAGTGGGGGAATATTCCATTTGGGCGTCCACTTTAGGATGAGGACAAATAGTTTTGTATTTTAGTGGTTTTGGTATGGTTTACATGTACATTTTTCATAAATTGTCATAAGGTGGGCTGCAAAGAATCTTTCATGTCTTTACATGCAAATTTGTAGCCGACAGGCTATAAGGAATTTGTAAGAGGCTATAAGTTGTCATAACAACCCAAATCCAATTGGTCAAGGTTTAGGCGCCCATGTGAAGGATGGAATGCATTGGATTCTATTTCTATTTGTAGATTTTGTAACTCCACAAGTTGGGCGTGGGATTTTCAAGATGGTTATAGAAAGTTGTTTTGTGAAACCATGAATGGTTTTCTCCATGTACCTTCTCTATTTATTGATGCCTTTTCATTTGGAGGGGGGGGCTTGGAGAAGTGAAGTTTTCATACCCAGATGCTTCCAAAATTATGCTAGATTTTTGAAGACACATTTGTTGCAAGTGTTGCATGTAGGATTGAAGAGAAGCCCATGAGATGTTAACCATTTACATATTTTAATGAAATAAAATTGCAGATTTCTCTTTCATTTTCAATTCTTTATATGCATTTTCAGCCTTCTTGCATAGCATATTTTGTCTGTTTGTAATCAAATTCAAAAGGGAGCTCGTCTCCCTTTTCATCAGTGGTATCAGAGCGGGAGTTCTTGAGTGTGCAGGCAGAAGCGCCAATGTGACCGAGACCTAAGGGTGGAGAGTGTGTGTATTTTGTTTGTAGATGGATGTGCAACTTGCAAGAAGACATTTTTGAAGGGTTTGAGGAATTGAGGTTCCCGTGGTTGTAAACAGATCACCGTAAGAGGCAATTTACAATAATATTAGTGAATATTGAAAGAGGGTTTTGTAAACAGATCACCGAAGGAGGCAGTTTACATAGGTAAAACTTGAGGATTTGAAGATTTTTGTTGAACCTTTATGGGGCCTTGAACATGGAAAAGAGAAAGAAGAAAATGACTTTTGTCATTGGATAGATTTTGAGTATTCCTGGACTTGAGAAAATTAGAGAGAGAATTAGAGAGAGAGAGCAAGAAGAAATAAGAATTGAGATGATAGAATTGCAACAAGTGGACAAATTAAGAAAAGAGATTGAAAGGAGAAAACGAGAAAAGAGAAGAGTTGAAGGTAATTTTGATTATCCCTCTAATGGTATTTTGATTGTAGGAAAGAAAGAAGATGTAGTAAGGTGTCAAACAAGTGGCACAAAGAAAGAAGAAGAGGATGAATGTGAAGAAATCAATGAACCTGAATCTAAGGGATTTATATTGGAAGGCATGAAGGATGAAATTATAGAGGTTGCAGCAGCAGAAAAAGTGTTGAGTACTATGGGGAACATTGAAGAAGAGGACACCAAAGTTGAATCAATAAAAGAGGAGGTAAAACTTGCATTTTGTGAGTTAATTAGTGATTTTGATTTTCTTATGAATTGTGTGAATGGAATGGGTGAATATGAGGAAGTTGAAAGTTTTATTGCAGCAGTAAGGAAGAGAGGAATATCAGATTTTGATGAGGTAAGAACCATATCTTATTTGTGTTTGAATGATATGACGAGTTACAATGAAGAAAGAAATGCAACGGTGAAACTTGTAGTAGAAGGGAATGAGGTAACATCAGGTTTTAATATATGTTTTGGTGAGGATAAGAATGTAGAAATGGATAAATTTTTTACAACAATGAATGAATTTGAAAAGGTCAAAATTGAGAAACAAGAGGTGAAGGTAAAAGAGGAGTTTGATAAAGAGATTTATATGAATGACAATGGCAATTTGTTGCAGGATGGAAAGGATGAATATTTTGATTGTGTTAATATTATTGAAGTGGATGCATAAAAGGAATATGAAAATGATGAATATTTGGAATGTGTTATTGACATTGAATTTGCAACACTGGTTATAGTACAAGGAATTGATATAGTTGCATGTCTTGTAGAAGGCATAGAACAAGAAAATAAAGTCAAAGATGCAATAGATGATGAAAAGGTAAAAAATTCAAAATTTAGTGAATTTGGGAATAATTATTTTCATGTTGAGATAGATGAGTTAGTAAATCTAGATGAGATGGTTTAGTTAGAGTTTATTAGAGATGATTGGTATGCAGAGAATGATTTGTATGGTGTTGCAAAGTTAAGAGCAGGTGCATTTTGGTGGAGGTAGATGGGCTATGGTGGTTTGAATCCCACAAGATTGGAGGAGGATGTGAATTACACTAGGAGGAGGTGGTCAGTTTATGGTGGAAATGGTTCCACATTCAGGAGGTTGAGCGTAGAGAAGAGTTATCAAAGAAGGGAGCTTGTTTCGATTAAGTGTTGGAAGAGGAGAAAGAAGAATCAATTGCAAGTACCAAATTCAATGATAGAGTTTGTTGAGGATTGTTTGCAATTCGAAAGGGTGGTACTACCACTCAATTCCATTTTGTGAATCCATATTCACAAAAAAATTCCTACCTCAGATGTCTGATGCAGGAGCATCTAGGGGTACTAGCAATCTTGCATCACCAAAAATATTGTTATTTTATTTTGGTTTATTTTCAATAAGGGCTTAGGGTTTAGGAGAATAATATTTTAATTGGCAACAATGCAAATTCCCTTGGTGTGAAATTATAAATGTAAATTTGATGGGAAATAGGCCCCGGTAAAGTGGTAAAAGAATATAGTGGGGGAATATTCCATTTGGGCATCCACTTTAGGATGAGGACAAACAATTTTGTCTTTTAGTGGTTTAGTATGGTTTTCGTGTACATTTGTCATAAATTGTCATAAGGTGGGATGCAAAGAATCTTGGACATCTTTGCATGTAAAGTTGTAACCGACAGGCTATAAGGAATTTGTAAGAGGTTGTAAGTTGTCATAACAACCCAAATTTGATTGGTCAAGGTTTAGGCGCCCATGTGAAGGATGGCATGCATTGGATTCTATTTCTATTTGTAGATTTTGTAACTCCCCAAGTTAGGTGTGGGATTTTCAAGATGGTTCTAGAAAGTTGTTTTGTGAAACCATGAATGGTTTTCTCCATGTACCTTCTCTATTTATTGAAGCCTTTTCATTTGGAGGGGGGGCTTGGAGAAGTGAAGTTTGCATACCCAAATGCTACCAAAAATATGCTAGATTGTTGAAGAAAAAATTGTTGCAGGTGTTGCATGTAGGATTGAAGAGGAGCCCATTAGCTTCATTTTGATGTAAACCATTTTCATATTTGAATGAAATAAAGTTGCAGATTTATCTTTCATTTTTTAGTTCTTTATATGTATTTGCAGCCTTCTTGCATAGAATATTTTGTGTGTTTGTAATCAGATTCAAAAGGGAGAGTCTCCCTTTTCATCAAAATCATGAAATTGGAAAGAAAAAAGTGACTCTGTTACTTGACAAGAGCATCCTTCCTCTAAGACAACATCAATCATATTTTGCAACAACGACCCTATTTTGGAGCAGCCATAGTTATGTTCCTACAACAACGACCCTGTTGGAAAATGTGGACCTGTTAACCAGATTGACAAAAAGTAGGAGTTAGAAATAGAGAAGTAATAGCAACCTGTTTTACAACAATGATCATGTTTCATGCATTAGCAGCCCCTTTCTAAGGTAGAAGCAGCTCTATTTCTACAACAACGAATGTTTTCTAATACAGATGTGGACCTATTTTTGCAAAACTAAAAACACTCTATTAAAAGGTCAAAATACTAGAAAACAACCGTTGTCTAGTTAGCAATGGCGAATTTGTGAGGAAGTGAGTGCATCTTGATGTCAAAAAAATAGTGATATACTGAACAATAATGACCTTTGTTTCAAACAATTGCACTCTAGAGACTCGCAACTCATCAAAAACTTTCAATTTTTAGTTGGAGGTAAAGCACTTGAGTATGCTATCCCTTTTGTAGATGACTTTGCTAAGACTCTTGAGACAAATGCAAATTTCTTGACATGGAAGACTTTTAACACTCATTGTGTATTATAAACATATTTACTTTAGATTAAATTCAGATATGTAATGTGAAAGAAAAGTTAATTATAATTTCCTTTATTAAAATTGTTGCAATTCAATTTCAAATTATTATAGTTTCAATTTATTTATTGTTCATGTAAAACAAATGTTATCCAAATTTTTTTTTTAAATTACTATTGATTTTTAACATGTGATTATTTAATTTCTAGTAAATTCATTAAGAAATTATTATTTTGAAAGTTGACTATGTTATTGTTGTCAATAGATTTACACCCTACTGAATGCAATATTCAGCAACCTACTGAAACATGGACACCTCCTTCAAATGTGGGTGATCTGAGCGAAGGAGGAATCTCCAGAGTGAGTTGGTTCTCCAAATGATTGATCTTATTCTAAATAATTTATGAGGAAAGGGAGAAAAAGATGTCTGAAAACTAAAACCTATGACTACTGATGTTTAACTTATTACTTTTGACAGAAATTAGATCTTGCCACTCACAACAATTCCTTTATTACAATAGTTCCTACAATCTCACCAGTGCATGATTTCATCAATAATTCATATGAAGATCCAGAAACATCGAATACATCATATAACCTGAAAACATGAAACTCTGTGCAGAAAACTCATAAAAGCAGGACATTAAGGCTTCAAAATGAAAACATAAAGCATCAAACTATTGTTACCAGTCTTTAGACAAGAAAATGGAAAGAAGAACTTTGCTGTATTACTGAAACTGAAAGAGTGTCAATCTGCCAAAGCTGAGTACAAAATGTTCACAAGCTCAAAAATGCATAAGAGCAGGAACTGAAATCTAAACTGAGAGAGAGAGCCAAAAAACTAAGTCTTTTGAAAGACATAACTCTCAAGAAACCCTAATCCGAGCTCAGAAAAAAGCTCAAGGAAAAAATCTTCAAATTGTCTCAAAAACTGCATAAAAGCAAAAAAAAAGCATATTGCTTTTATGATGAACTTGTCAAGCCTCTAAAAATAGGCTGAATCCACTTTAAAAGCCCAAAAAAAACCTTATCTCTCCAAGATAAGACTCAAATCCGACCAAGAGAAGTCAATAAAAATCTGCTAAAAATAGCAAAAAATCATAAAACAATTTATAAAAGATTGCTCTACGATTCTGCTTTACAAGATTGCAGATTTTACGATTTGTCTATTTTTTGCAATTAAAGATTGAAAATCTTTTGCAAAAAAGAAAAACTTCTTATCCCTCCATTACAATGCTTTGATTTTTTCAAAAAAACATAAAAATATCACATACCATTATCTTCTCATCAATCTCCAATTGATTTCTCTAAAACCAATTAACATAAGAAACTCTAAATACGTAATTGACACAAAACAAAGTGATCCTAGGTCATGAGGTATTCACCATTAAACCCTTAATTGATTTCCCATAAAACAATAACACAAGATCAACTACTCACATTTCACTAAGGCATAAAACAAGTCTTAAGACCTAATATGTCAACCTAGCATATGAATTTTCGGCCTCCCAACATATACATTAGACTTCAGACTTTAATTAAAATATGATTGATCCGGTGGATATTTTCACTAAAAATTGAAGAATCTCTAATACTCCAAATTTTAGCACCATCAGAAAGAGCTCGATGTCCTAATTCTAGCACAACTTGAATGGAGTCAAACAGAGCTACGAAGCCCAAGTTATTGCCGGTCAAAGTTCAGTCAACAACTGGTCAACTAGGGGCCCAAGGCAAGAAAAAAAAGGTCAAAATTTGATGTCACCAAAAGTGGTCAAAATTGATGTCAACGCGAAGAGCTCGGCAAGAGCTTTCCAACGGTGTTCATTTTGTGCAAATCAGAGCTCATATGTGCAAGCTATGGAAGGTCAAAGCTCGTGGTTGACTAGGTTGACTTGAAGGTATAATGATGACGTCAACATGACATCATCATGCTGACATGGATGAATCATGAGGTGACACATGGTGGCTTCCCGAAGTTACACGTGGCGGCAATTTGTTGAACATGGCTTTATTTAAAAATATATATAAAAAATAAATAAATTAATAACAGTCATGCCCTCCATTTTAATAATTAAATCACTTCCTTAAGAAAAAAACGTGGCCCTCCCTATAAAAGGGGATCACCATTATTTTTTTTTAAAATTCATGCTATTTTTTAGGCTACTTTTTTTAGGGAAAACAAATTGATCCCTATTTTTAAGGGATGTAAATAGCCCGTAAACAAACTCATCCCCTATTTTAAATGAGAATTTCAAACCAACATTGTATATTGTATGGTTTTAAAATACAAGTGGCATTGGATGGTTTTGTGGAAATTTGGAAACGAAATACTCCTTAATTTAATAAATTCCCTCCAAGTTGTAAAACAATAATCCTTTTAAAAGGATTAGTTGTAACTTATACAAACAGGAAAAGCCCGAATGTAATATGTGACAGGGCATAGAAACCATTTAATTATTTTTTTTAGGGGATTTGTTTTGATAAGGGGGATTTTTCCAAAATATTTACTATGTAAGGGGGATTAAGTTGAAATTCCCAAATCAATTGGTTTTTCACCAATTTGGGAATATTTTGTGTATAAAAGGGGGAGGTGTGCTCTTAGGAGCTACATAGATTTTTCAAGTCTAGGTGGTGAAGCTGTGAATCAGAGAAACAGGGAGTTTTTCTAAGGAGACTATTTTGAGCCTTTTTGTAAGTCAGAGTATTCTCAGGCTGCCGAAGTGCTCTTGGTGCATTTGTAATTGATTTTTGGAGATTAATCAGATTGGTCTCACTCTATTGGAGCAGAACCGGAGACATAGTCACGTTTGTGGCGAACTCCATTATCAGATCGTTTGCACTCTCTCTCTTCTTCCCTCCAATTTCATTCTTTTCACATTTAGTTTTTAATGCATAATTTCAATAATGTATGCATGAATTGTATTTCTGCTTAATTCACATGTTAATGTGTTAATTATGTTTATGTAATTTGGATTTTATGATTTGTAAACATTAAGCATTCAAATGCAATTAGTCTAGATCCTAATCAGATCAAGTGGTATCAGAGCTTTTGGTGACTATTATTGTAGTTGATTTTGAATGCTAACAAGATCCAGGATTCAGAAGGGCGAAGGAAAGCTTGAGGAATATAATCCTGAGATCGGGAAACGAATTTTTTTTCCAAAGATGTCTTTGTCTGGAATGGAGGTACCCGAAGAACTCAGTGAGCAGGAGTTTCAAAGAGAATTTTTGGTAGATGAAAGCTGCGTTGGAGACGCTACTCAAAGAAAGGGAAGAACGCATGAAACGTGAAGAAGATCATGGAGACAGTAAAAGCAAGAAGATGCAACCAGGAGGTGGTGATGAACCCCCAAAATATCCTCCGTCTACTCCTTCTTCTCCCCATTCTCCTTCTTCTTCTACACATTCTCTTTCTGGTAATCCTTTTAAGGGTGTAAATAAGCCTCAAATTAAATTGGATGTAAAATTTGAACTACCTAAGTATTGTGATGAATTAGATGCTGAAAAACTAGATGACTGGATTCAACAAGTAGAAGTTTATTGTAGAGTTCAAAACCTCTTTGATGATGCTTCTAGGATCCAGTTAGCCACTCTTCGGTTGGGAGGTACAACTCTTACCTGGTGGGAGAATAGGACTAGAACAGAAATTTCACAACATGGTAGAGTCAATTTATCTTGGTTAGAATTTATTAATGCTCTTAAAAAGCAATTCTATCCCTTAGGTCACATGCAACAATTAATGATGAATTGGCAAGTGTTTAAACAAGGGAAAGGTCAAAATGTCCAAGAGTACACCCATGAATTCAGAAAGAAGGCTATTGCATTAAATGTACCTTTGTACACCCAGGATACTTTGCTAAAGTACATAGGAGGTCTTCACTCATATCTCAGACATTCTATTTTGGTTTTGAACCCTTGTAATTTGGATGAAGTGTCTGTTCAAGCTACACACTTAGAGTCAAGGGGAAAGGGTTCTTTTATTGATAAGTTTGATAATGATAACTCTGTAAAGAAATCTTCTAAGAATGCAGAGACAGGGAAAGGAAAGAAGATAGCTACAGTCAAGAAGGATGACAAGCTTTCTTGCTCTCATTGTGACAGGAAGGGTCCTAATGAAGATCATTGTTGTAAGTTTCATCCCAAATTGAAGCCTAAGTGGGCTCAAAGACAGAATCAAAAACATAAGGGTAAGGAGAAAGCCATAAATGTTGTTATGGATCTTGGTTCTAATTCTGATGATGAAACTAAGATAACAACTATGGGTTTGAAAGGTAAAGATCCTAATTCCAGTGTTTCCTTTGATAGTTGTGCTTCTACTTCTAAAGTTAATGATGTCTCTAAAGATAAGAAAAGGAATGAGCTTTTTCATTTAAGGGTTGTTGCTAAGAACATTAAGATTGATGCACTCATAGATAGTGGTTCTCAAGTTAACTTAATTTCTGAAGATGTTGTAAGAAACTTGGGATTGAAAACTACACTGCTTAAGAAACCTTATCCACTAGGCTGGATTTGCGAGAATGATAAATTGCAAGTAACAAGACAATGCACTTTAAAATTCGCAATCACTAGTAAGTTTGTGGATGAAGTACAGTTTGATGTGGTTCCACTAGATATCTGTGGGATAGTTCTAGGTAGCCCTTATCTATATGATCAGAAAGCTATTTTCTACAAGGAAAAGCATCATTATCATTTGTTTAAAGATGGCATTCAGTATATTGTACATTCTCACAGGATTAAGACTGATCGTTCTTTTACAAACATAGGGCAATTAAAGAGGGTGATTAATGCAAGTAAAGATGTAACTCTTATGTCTGTCAGCACAGGTGGTTCCAGACAGGAACTTGGAGTAGCTAACTAGGGTTAGATGTCACAGGATGCACCCACAATACAACATGAGGGAATGATGATTGAAAGCATTGATGGTCCCTTGGGTAAAAATGTTTCTATTGTGAAGGATCGATATGTTGTTGATTTGTTCCCTTTCATAACTGCATTATTGTTCAGCTTGATGCTAGTCAATATTTGTTGGTTAGTGGCTACGACAGTTGATGTAAATGCTTATGAAAGTGATAGAATGATGTTTATACTCAACAATGTTGTTGCAGTCTTCATTGTGCTTGTGAGCCAGGTATACAAATGTACAGAGGATACAAGACAAGTGGGGAGGCCAAGTCCTCACTTGATGTTTGAATAAATGCCACTTTTGGAGGTCCAAAAGTTCTCCAGTGGGGAGGCCTGATCCGGTGGATATTTTCACTAAAAATTGAAGAATCTCTAATACTCCAAATTTTAGCACCATCAGAAAGAGCTCGATGTCCTAATTCTAGCACAACTTGAATGGAGTCAAACAAAGCTACGGAGCCCAAGTTATTGCCGGTCAAAGTTCAGTCAACAACTGGTCAATCAGGGCCCAAGGCAAGAAAAAAAAGGTCAAAATTTGATGTCACCAAAAGTGGTCAAAATTGATGTCAACGCGAAGAGCTCGGCAAGAGCTTTCTGATGGTGTTCGTTTTATGCAAATCGGAGCTCGTATGTGCAAGATATGGAAGGTCAAAGCTCGTGGTTGACTAGGTTGACTTGAAGGTATAATGATGACGTTAGCATGACGTCATCATGATGACATGGATGAATCATGAGGTGACACATGGTGGCTTCCCAAAGTTACACGTGGCGGAAATTTGTTGGACATGGCTTTATTTAAAAATATATATAAAAAATAAATAAATTAATAACAGCCATGCCCTCCATTTTAATAATTAAATCACTTCCTTAAGAAAAAAACGTGGCCCTCCCTATAAAAGTGGATCACCATTATTTTTAAAAAAATTCATGCTATTTTTTAGGCTATGTTTTTTTAGGGAAAACAAATTGATCCCTATTTTTAAGGGATGTAAATAGCCCGTAACCAAACTCATCCCCTATTTTAAATGAGAATTTCAAACCAACATTGTATTTTATATGGCTTTAAAATACAAGTGGCATTGAATGGTTTTGTGGAAATTTGGAAACGAAATACTCCTTAATTTAATAAATTCCCTCCAAGTTGTAAAACAATAATCCTTTTTAAAGGATTAGTTGTAACTTTTGGAAACAGGAAAAGCCCGAATGTAATATGTGACAGGGCATAGAAACCATTTAATTGTTTTTTTAGGGGATTTGTTTTGATAAGGGGGATTTTTCAAAATATTTACTATGTAAGGGGGATTAAGTTGAAATTCCCAAATCAATTGGTTTTCACCAATTTGGGAATATTTCATGTATAAAAGGGGGAAATGTAAGCTCTTAGGAGTTAAGTGGTGAAGTACTGAAATAGGTGATACGAAAGGGGAATCTTGATCTTGGAGCCATTTTTGTACGGCAGATTAGTGTTATGCTGTCGAAGTGCTAGAAGAAATGCTCTTGGTGCAATTGTAATTCTGTTTTTGGAGATTAATTGGAACAGTCTCACTCTATTGGAGCGGACCCGGAGACGTAGTCACATTTGTGGCGAACTCCGTTATCAGATTGTTTGCACTCTCTCTCTCTTCTTCTTTCTCAATTTTGTTCTTTTCACCTTCAATTTTTAATGCATAATTTCAATAATGTATGCATGAATTGTATTTCCGCTTAATTCACATGTTAATGTGTTAATTTTGTTTATGTAATTTGGATTTCATAATTTATAAACATTAAGCATTCAGCAAGCAATTAGTCTAGATCCTAATCAGATCAATGATGTAAAGACCACTCATTTGAATTTCTCCATGTGTTTTTGACCGAATACTCTAGATGATGATAAGGTCGGCTCGAATTAGGGCATGAGAAAAAGATGCCACAAACCCTAAAATCATTTCATTTGCACTCCATCATTTGGAAAACATGAGATGTCTGAAGGAAAAGCGCCGCCATGATGGTTGAATCTGTAGCCTGTATATTCAAGAATCTTCACCCACTCCTTCAGTTAGTCGAGCTACTCAGAGGGTAAGCTTGTTTTTTTTGCAGTATCGTAGTTTTATACTTCATTTCAAAGAGCAAGAAAACATTAAGGTCGCCGCCTGTTCACCTTTCTGACCTTCTTTTTACACTCTTGTGCT
>VDFB02152267.1:0-15233 GCA_007258455.2 Sequoia sempervirens
TCCTATCCTATGCAATTAATTAAATTTTAGGAGAAATAATTGCTTAATTTTTAGTGAGAAATTGTATAAACTTTATTTCTTTTGATTCCTTGAAGTATTTTACCAATACGGATTTAATGGGTTGTTTTAAGTGTTTTGTAGATAATAGTCGGTCAATCAAAGTTGTAGATTGAAGCATCCAACTGGCGCTATGAGAATGGAGTTGAGGGTATGCGTTGGAAATATGCTCCAGAACTTTAGGGTGATGGATCGAAGATATAGTTACTCTTTAAAGTTTTTATTTCTGTTATCCTTTGAGTCAAAAACTTTATGGCTCGACTTGAGCCTCTTAAATACTGTTGTAATGGGTTTTAAAGACATACGAGTTATTCGTAGATCTGTTTTAGATATTTTCAATGGTTATCCATACCATCTAAAATATAGGATGTAGTTAGAGTTTTTCTATAAAAGACATGATCTCCAGAAGTAAAACATACAGTGAAAAAGTAATGTTATACTATCAAAATGTTTTCTAAAGTTTATGAATAAAGAGATTGTTATCTAAAATTTCTGAGTTATGAGTTATGGATGATAATTATGGTTTATAGAAGCATTTATGAAATAACTGTGAATGTGAGCTGAGAATGAACATGATACCCCACAAGCTCGCCACTCGAAGGGAGATAACTTAAGTAGATAAGTGTTTTCTTTTATTATATTGTTGTTCTATAGAGAATTATTGAATTTACTGTTATGAAATTTAAGTTCTGAAGTATTTGTTGTCTTTTACTTTCGTAGTTTCTGTTATTAACTATTATAATCTTTACTGTTAAAGAAGATGTTTTATGGATTGTTATAATTTTTTCTATTTTTTTATAGTTTATCAGCTTCTTAGTTTAATTGTTTTTGTACTTTTTAATTCAGTTATTATGCTTTCTAAATTAGTTTTCTTATGTTTCTCAGTTTAAACATTTCCTATTTTCTTAGGATAAATTGCTTTACAGTTTTATAATTAGATGGCTTGAAGTTAGAATTAATATTAAGTTGTTCTCAAAAGTTAGAAAACCTAAGGGAGATACTCCAGACTTCTTCTATTGCAAATTTCCTTGAACACTACTCGATTGACAAATTGAATTTTATATTCTAAAGTAATGGGACCTAACAACAACCTCTCACTTTTTGGCCCCGTTTTTGGGGACCCTTTACCTTCTTTTGCTTGAGTGTTAATAGAAGACACCTAGAATACCTCTTTTAGGCCAAAAATACTATCTTTGGCTTCCTTTTCTGCATGGTCAAGAAAAGATGCCCTCATGGATGATTTATACCAAAGACCCCCCCCAAAATACATTCCAATTATACATAGGGAGGCCCAAAGCTCAGAAGACCACTCTGTTGATGAACTACTTGAGCCTAATCCACTAGAGGCTTTCCACTATTTTCCTGAAGATCATCCTATAGAACAACCTATTGTCAAGGAAATTATCCTTGAGGAGCATATTCCTTTGAACATCATGGGAGATCGGAGGGCTGAAGCTAATCATAATGATGCCAACCCTAATAACAATGATCCTCAACTACCTAGAACATTCTCTTATCCTATTGCTCTAGATGCAGATGATGATACAACGATGAAAAAAAATTCTCCAACATTCCTTCCATCCTTCCGTGGTTTATCCTCGGAAGACCCAGACCAATTTCTTTTTGAATTTAAGGTCCTTTGTCAGACCTATGACTATACAAATGATAACTAGAAACTGAAGTTGTTTCCTTCTACTTTGAAGGATTCGGCCATGCGTTGGTTTATGGGACTACCGACTGGAAGTATTACATCTTGGGAGGAAATGGAGACTGTGTTCTTGAATAAATATCAGTGTTATTGTAGGGTAAGTGATCGTAAGGAAGAGTTGTTTAAACTTAGGAAAAATGAGGATGAGAGTCTGGAGGACTATTTGGATAGGTTTCTTTTCTTATCTAAACGATGTGGAGAAATGACTATTAGTGTTGAGATTCTCAAGACTATATTTCTTAAGGGACTTGATGACGATGCCAGAAGAAGTCTTGATTTGATGGGAAAAGGTGACGTGTCTCAGTTAGCTCTTGAAGACATATGTGATTTGTGTCATAATTTCTCATGTACTCGAGGAGGAATCCGAAAAACAAATCTTTTTAGAGGGAATAATGAGATAGGTAAGCTCCAAGAAGAAATAGTGAATCTTAAGACATACATACTTGTTCAATTAAACACTACGTTGGATGGTATACAAGCAAAGACACGTAACCTAGAGACTTTGTTAATCTATTGTCCTAGGTGTTGAAACAAACATATTTTACTTGAGTGTCCTTTAGAAAAGGTTAATGTTTGTCAACTTTGTGAGAAAAATCACCCTACCAATCAGTGTGAGCTTCTTACTGATCTTAAGAATACTAAAAAAAACTGCCTAGGTTGAAGAAGAAATAAATGTGCTAAACCAATGCCAGGGAGGTAATTTCTCTTATGGGCATAATTCCAATCCTACCTGGAGACCACAAAACAATTGGGTTAGTAATCAATGGACTCCATCTTGGAATCAACCCTACCCTCCACAACCTAATTGGGGAACTCCTTATTGGGGACCTCTTGAATGGGCAAGTCAATCATGGGGAACTCAGCAGTGGCCAAACCAATCACAACGACAATGGTACCCACAACATATTGCTCCCCAATGGAATCAAGGACAAAATAAATTTTATACTGGTCCTAGGAGGAATCAACAACAAAATTTGTTACCACCACCTCAGAATATTCCTCAGACTGAGCAGATAAATCAACCTCAAATTCCAACGTAACAACTTCCCAATCCTAAGAACAATCGACAAAGTACTCTGGTATATACTACTGAACAAGATAATGTCATAGGACTTAATGCGATTCATTGTGGAAATGTTCAGTTACGTTCCGGTAGGACACTTCAATCACCCACCATTGAGGAAGTAGTGGATGAACCTATTCCTCAAAATTTTGAGAAGGATACTCTATCTAACTCTACCGTACCCGCGAATATTACTAAGTCTCCTTCAGTGGCAAAAGCTGCTGACTTACCTCGGGTGGAGGAAGGTCAATCTTTGAATGAACTTAGTAAGGATACCCCTCCAAAGGTGAAAACTCAAGCACCATTTCCAGAGCGTCTAAAATCAACAATTCCAAAAGATACTTTGAAAATGACATTAGCCGCTGAAACTGCATTAATTCAGGAAATCAAACAATTGCAAATAGAGGTTCCTTTGCTACAAGAAATAAAGGAAATTCCTGAGTTGAATCAGTTGATCAAACAACTGTGTATTAAAACTTCGAGAAGGAAACCAAAGAAAATAAACACTATTCACATCGATGGCTATCTAGTTGACTTTTTTTCTGGAAGGGTTGTTGCTCCAAAATATGATGATCCTGGGAGTCCACTGATATCTATTACAATTAATGAGGTAGCAATACCTAATGCATTGGTGGATTTGGGAGCAGCTATTAATGTAATGACTATGGATGTGATGGAAAAATTAAGTCTTACTGATTTAATTCCCACAACTACAATCTTACAGATGGAAAATAAGTCTATAGCCATTCCAAAAGGTGTTATTAAAGATGTTCTTGTCAAAGTTGATGGATGTGAATATCTAGTTGACTTTCAAATAATCCAATCGCTTACACCCAAAGATAGTTATCCAATAATTCTGGGAAGACCATGGTTGGCTATTGTCATGGCTAAAATCAATTTTCAAGAAGGAGGAATGACCATTTCACATGGTCCAGATAGTAAATGTTTATTCTTATATCCTCCTGCTAAACCTACCGAATATAATAAAGTTTGGGTTGATGAACTAGAAGAATCTAGTGGGCAAGAGAATTTGGCATCCTTGGCCATGGTAGTGATTAAACAACATGGAGAGGAATTAGAGGATGAGTTAGTAAATGAAGTTGCACACTTGGTTATAGGCTCGAGTGAAGAGGTAATGGAGGATGTACCAGAAATTTTGGGACAGCTAATTGATATAAGTGGGATGGAATAAAAATTATGCTACCATGGGGATGCCTTGTCCCCTGGCCAATATGATTCCTAGAACAAGTTATTTCTTTGACGATATTACAAGATTTCACCGACTTATACCTCATAGTTTTCCCCTTAACACCTTGTTACGACCAATACATACTCACTTCGGCCTATCCAGGAACAAAAACAATTATGTTGTTGCTGGGAAAAAATTTGAACGTCAATAGTTGGTTGACATAAATACAAGAGGATAAATTATTTAATGTGTTGGTAAAAATTTCTAAAGCTTTTGCTTGGGACTATACAGACATGAGGGGAATTCACCTGAGTTTTTGTACACATCACATTTATACTGATCCTAATATGAGACCTACACGTCAGCCACATAGGAGACTCAATCTAGCATTAAAGGATCTGGTCAAAATTAAGATTGAGAAACTCCTCCGTGTAGGATTTATTTATCCTATATCTGATAGCAAGTGGGTGTCACCTATGGTAGTTGTACCAAAGAAAAATGGGAAGTGGAGAATTTGTGTAGATTATAGAGAACTCAATAAAGCCACTTTTTGAGATTATTTTCCCTTACCATTTGTTGACCAGGTTTTGGACAACTTGGCTGGGAGGAAATATTTCTCCTTTTTAGATGGATTTAGTGGTTACAACCAAATTCAGGTAGCACCAGAAGACCAAGATAAGACAACGTTTACTTGTCCTTGGGGCACATTTTCATACTGAGTTCTTCCTTTTTGGACTTTGTAATGCTCCAACGACTTTTCAGAGGGCCATTTTGGCTATATTTGCAACACTTGTCAATGATTGTGTAGAGGTTTATATGGATGATTTCACAGTATATGGGTCAACCTATGATGAAGCTCTTCAAAACCTGGATAGGGTTTTAGAGGTTTGTGAGGAAAATCAACTGTCCCTTAGCCACGAAAAGTGTTTAATAATGGTGGAACAAGGAATAGTATTAGGTCATCATATTTCCTCGGAAGGAATAAAGGTTGATCCCAAAAAAATTGAAGTCATTCAACAATTGACTGTTCCTCAAACACAAACAAATGTTCAAAGTTTTCTTGGACATGTTGGATATTATAGAAGGTTCATAGAAAGCTTCAGTAAGATAGCGGCCCCTATGTTTTCTCTTCTCCAAAAAGATGTGGAGTTTAATTAGACGTCTGAGTGTCAACAATCATTTGAAACGATAAAGGAGAAGCTTGTTTGTGCTCCCGTATTGTGTGGACCAAATTGGAGTCTTCCCTTTCACATTTATGTCGATGCTTTGGATGACGCAATTGGCGCAGTATTAGGGCAAGAAGAAGAGGATGGGGGTAAATATGCCACATATTTTATTAGAAAAAACATAACATTTGCAGAGAGAAACTACACGACAACAAAAAAAGAATTATTGGCTGTGGTTCATGCCATTAAAAAGTTTTGCCATTATATTATAGGATATAAAGTTACAGTTTATACAAATCACTCAACTGTAAAATATTTAATGAATAAACCTGTAGTTAATGGTCGAATAATGAGATGGTTACTACTCCTTCAGGAGTTCAATGTGACAATACTTGACAAGCCAGGGAGATTTAATGAGGTGGAAGACTTTTTTTCTCAAATCAAACAAGAAGAGGGTGACCGAGCACTTGTACAAGATGAGTTTCTAGATGAAAACCGGTTTGCCATCTCTACTAAGACTCCTTGGTTTGCTGATATTGCCAACTATTTAGCCACCTCTAAAGTACCTCCTGGATTTACATCAAAACAAAGGAAGTGACTTATTCGAGAGAGTGTACCATTTAAATGGATTAATGGGATTTTATTCCATTGTGGACCTGATATGATTTTGAGAAGATGTGTTAGGGATGATGAAACTTATAGTATTTTGAGGGCCTGTCACGATGATCCTTCTAGAGGCCATTACTCTGCAAAAAGAATTTCTCATAAAATTTTAGGTACTGGATATTATTGGCCTTCAATGCATAAAAACGTTAAAAACTATGTTCGTCATTGTGATGAATGTCAAAGAGTGGGAAGACCAACTGCTTCTACAGAAATGCCTTTGCAGCCTTAGGTAACCTTGGAACCATTCGAAAAATGGGGGTTAGATTTTATCGGCCCAATAGATCCTTCCTCTTAAGGGAAAGAATACATATTAATTTGTACCCATTATCTGACGAAATGGGTAGAAGTTCAAGCTTTACGAGTTGCCAGAGAAGATCAAGTTGCTTATTTTCGCTATAATAATTTTTTTCTTAGATTTGGAGCCCCTCTAACTATCGTTACAGATCAGGGACCCCAATTTATGTCCAAAGTTTTCCTGGCACTTACGGACCATTTTTAGGTGAGTCATAAGAAGTCATCCCCTTATCACCATCAAGAAAATGGTTAAGTAGAGGTGACTAATAGGGAGTTAGAAAACATATTGACAAAAACAGTCTCTTCAAGAAGAAGAGATTGGGCTAGGAAATTGCCTGAAGTCGTTTGGGCGTACAATACAACATGGAAATCTACAACTGGATTAAACCCCTATAAGCTTGTTTTTGGGAAGAAACCTCTTCTCCTCATTGATTATGAACTCTAAACCCTACGTACAACTATGGAGTTGGGTCAAGATTTGAAACGAGCTCAAATAGAACAAGTTTTACATTTAAGTGAGTTGGATGAGCTTCGTTTAGATGTTGTCCATCAAACTAAACTAGTTCAACATCAACATAAAGTTTGGCATGAAAAATATATTAAAGAGAGAGAGTTCCATAATGGTGACTGGGCCTTGCTATTCGATTCAAGATATAAAGATCATAAAGGAAAACTCATGACTCATTGGCTAGGGCCATATGAAATTTATGAAGTCTTCTCGAACGACACAGTTCAGCTAAAACCCATTGATGGTGATTCACAAACCCTCTTAGTTAACGGTCATCACCTATGTATCTACCATAAACCTATTAATAAAGAGGAATTTACAAAATTGGTAGAAATGCAGGGAGCGATCCAATGCATTGACCCTACACAGGCAAAGTCTACTTGATTCAATATCTAAAAAAAATCAAAAAATCAATAAATAAATAAATAAAAAAAGATGATGAAAAGTTGTAATAAAAATACATGTGTACCAAATTTGTTTTCAAAGCATTTTTCATTAATTTTCATTTCAGACTTAACACATGTTTTCATTTTGTAGGATTTCTCATGAAGGAATAACAACTTCTGGAGACCGTTCCAAGATGCTCCGGAACTTGATGGTCCAGCTGTCTAGTGCTCCAGAACTTGATAGCCTAAACGCCCGATGCTCCAGAACCTGATCATTAGCCCACCATGTTGGAAGGATGTTCCTGTAGAATGATATAAGCTCCTGAAGTTTGAGTTTGGTGTTCATCACTTTTCTTCTTTCCAGCTGCATCTTTCGACGATGCTCCAGAACTTTCATTTGGTTGCTGCTTCAGTTGCATCTTTCGACGATGCTCCAGAACTTTCATTCGGTTGCTGCTTCGGCTGCATCTTTCGATGATGCTCCAAAACTTTCATTTTGTTGTTACTCTGGCTACATCTTTCGACGATGCTTTGAAACTTTCATTTGGTTGCTGGTTCAGCTGCATCTTTCAACGGTGCTTCAGAACTTTCATTTGGTTACCATTCTGGCTGCATCTTTCAGCGATGCTCCAGAACTTATCCACTTTCTTTGTTTCGAATGCATGCCTTACGTGTGCTCCAGAACTTATCCATTTTTCATTCTACCATCTCCTTTCTAAAAAAAATTCAAATCTTCTTTGATGCTTTGATTAACATACATTGGTACACACACCTTCTTTTTCTTTAAAGTTTTTCTTTTGTCATTATAAATAAAAGCCACCATAATAGCTTGTATTCATTAATGACTTCATCATCCATAAGCTTCCTCATTCATGTCACAATAACTGAACCGTCACCTCAGCCAATACCATTGCATCACCGTGTCAAATCGGTAAAGTTATGAGATCTTCAAGCAATTATGGAATATAAGTAAGTACAAATTTTTGCTTTAAATAAGTAGTTATTTTTGAATAAAATATAATTGATTGGCACGAGTTTCCTTTCCCAATTTAGTAAATTGAGCCACTTGGTGATTAATTGCTAAGTATGCTACTCTTTTTGCGGCCTTTCATGCAAATTGACATTATTACACAACAAGCTCCTAGCAAAAGTAGAGTAAATAATTACAGTTTGATCATATTTTCAAAAATATCAGTGCACAAGTTTCTGGCATTATTGAAATTTTCAGTAGGGTGGTAGAGACAAGACAAAAATGGGCGGTACAAAGAAGAAATCCGAGCCGACTTCTACAAAAAAATTGCTGGGGTTAAGTAATATTTTTGGGTTGTTTGAGGAAGTTGATTGGTTGGATTTTGTCAGAAAGTTCGAAGGTGGATGTTAAAATTTCACTTAATTAAATTGAAAATAAACAACACAAATAATGGAACTTTAGACTGAAGAAATTGCTAATTGATTTAATTTCAAACAAAGAAATAAAACTTCCTCAGAGGCGTTCCATCTTCCTCTATCTCCAGAGATTCGTTCAAAGTTGTTGCTCTCATATTTGTGTAAGCTCAGCTTCTCCAAATGGCTGCTGCAGAATGAGTATGCAAAGGAAATTCTATCCTATATGCTAGTGAATGTGAAAATGCTGACGGATATGGACAGGGGCTGTGGATTATGCACAGGGGCTGTAAACGGAAGATGTTATGATATGGAATAGATATGACATAATTCTATGCTATGCTAATGCTATGATGCTAAAAAGGTTTATACTACTTGCAATTTGGCTATAGTTATTCTACTGAAAGCTTCTATATGATTTGAAGTACCCGGTAGTCTTATTTATAGATTTTTGCAAGCACAATCCTGGCTGGCAAGGATCAACGGTTGTGAGATTGTCTGGTAGAATTGAAAGGTGAGAGATGGAGAGGTTGAGAAGAAGATGGAAGAGGTTGGGAGGTTAGAGAGAAGAATGGATTCCTGTCTTCAACCCAAGGGAACAAGCCTGCACAGAAACAGAGAAAATTAATTTTTCTGTTTTGGCTGTTTGCTTCCACGGCTGTTGAAGATAATCCTAAAATTAAATAAATAAATAAATTTATTTAATTTCATTTATTGGGTTTGATTTTTAATTTTTGCACTATGGAAGATTTAATTAAATATTTTGTAATATTTAATTGTAATGTGACTTTAGAAGAATTAATTAAATATTTTAGAAATATTTAATTGCAAATGGATATTTAGAAGAATTAATTAAATATTAAGAGGAATATTTAATCTTTATTTGAATAAAATATCCAAGTCAAGATTATTGATAATTAATATAAATAAATCATAATGTTTATTTAATTAATTAAGAAATGGATACGAAAGATGATTAAATAGGCTTATTTATTTAATGAAATGAAAAGAATGAACAAATATAAATAAATTATTTAAATTTATTTATCTCGCCGAGATGGAATTTGAAGATTTTAATTAAATATTAAAATATTTAATTAATTACAGTTCAATAATGATGTGACCATTTTAGGTGTATACATTTGCCCCTCTTTGGGGTAATGTGTGCTAGCATTGCTTCAAAATTTGAAATTTTTCCTCGGATATTGCTTTGTCGAAATGTTGATAGTATATGCCCCGCGAATGATGAATCGATAATATTTTGAATTTTTGAAAATTTTTGAAAATTTTTCAATTTTTATGATTTTGAAGTAGTCGATTCATCGTTTGAAAATAATAATGTGAAGAAACTGCCCCGAAGAGATATGAAATGAAAATTAATGTCAAAAATTGCCCCTGCTATGTTAAAATGTGATAAAACCCACCAATTTTACCCTTATATAGGTTAAAAATGTCATTTTCCATGTCATTTTCAATTTTAACCTAGTAAAATTTGCAAATTTTGAGCTCTCAAGTGAAAAAAAAATGGCACTTCCTATTCACCAGCACTGTTTCGAGCATATCCAACGACATCAACAGCCAACAATACACTATGGACCTCCAGTATGTATCTCATGAAACTCCTGCTTTTTGAAAATTTTCCGTTCGTGGCACATTTTTCAATGTTTTATGTGAAAAATTTGGTGTTTTAGCACCCTTAAGGCTTTTCATAGCACATTTGATAATTTTTGTAGTGCATTTAATTTCGTAGTGCATATGATAGATTTTGCAGCGCTTGTGATCATTTTTGTAGCACTTTTGATTTCGTAGCGCTCTTGATGAAAAGGGTAGCACCTTTGATATGTTTTGTAGCACCCTTGATATTATAGCACCTTTGATGAATTATGTAGCGCCTATGATCATTTTTGTAGCGATTTTGATGATATGTTGTTATGAGTTATAAATTTGTTCCCAAAGTTGTTGGAAAACAAGTAAGAACTAATAGATTTGTTTTTAAAGTTGTTAAAAACAAATATGATTTTGATTATCTGCTTTCCATGGTGATGAAAAAAAATAGTTTGATTGATTTTTTTGCATCTAAGGTTGTTAAAAACAAACATAATTTTGATTATTTGCTTTCATGAAAATGAAAAACAAATAGTTTGATGTTTAGTTTTGATTGATACGTCATGATGATTTGATACCGATTTTGCTTTGATGATGTGTCAACAGGAGATATTATGTGTTTTGTAGTCACGGGAGGAATTCCCTAGTACATGGAGTTTGATTCCACAGCTATTATAGTCAGATCGAGATGTTATTGATGCATGTGGATTGAGTTCATTGCTTGATATGCCTGAGGTTCGCCTCAACAGGGCTTTATTGACAGCACTTGCAGAGCGGTGGCATAGTGACACCAACACATTTCATTTACCGACCGGAGAGATTACAGTGACCCCTGAGGATGTATATCGCATCTTGCGGATTCCAGTGATGGGAGAGATAGTTGTATTTGATAGCCGAGAGGTTGGAGGCACCGATTCTTTGAGACGGATATTCAGAGATGATCAGATCGCCGGATATTTCATCCCATGGGGTGAGATGACAGATACATATCCACCTTTACCAGTTGTACTTGCATGATTCATTGGAGGTGTGTTATGCCCCGACCATAGGTCGAAGGGGTTCACGATCGGGTGGGGTCATGTTTTGGAGAGTATGGTGATGCAAGGGACACGGTATGCGTGGGGTACATGCATGCTAGCCCACTTATATGATGAGTTACATCATATTGTTTATGGTAGAGGCCGGAGTTTTGCTGTTGGGTGCTCATTACTTCAGATATGGGCATGGGAGCACTTTGTTGTTTTACGTCCATTGACTCGAGGACAGCGACCAGCTTGTCGATCGTACAGATGGAGATATGCTCATATTATTGCTCAGCCGAGACTGGGCAAACTAGTGCATTGGCAGCGACTATTGGATACTTTGGATACAGTATGCTGGAGACCATATTTAGATTGTGAGCCATGGCCAGAGGATGCGAGGGAGATGTCGTATGTATGTACTTCTAGATTTTTGATTGGGCGGACTCCATGGATTATTGAGAGATTTCTTGCTGGACGAGTATGTCGGCAGTTTGGACGGATTCAGGGTATGCCTGTGGGTTCGGCCATTTATTCACGACGACAGCCAGAGCTTGCTGTGTGGGGTCCATGGATTTCCTATGAGATAGCAGTGGCAGAGTTCAGTTTAGGAGCAGTGATGTGGGATTACCGAGTGGATGTTCTTGACGCAGGGACGACACCAGAGTATTTTCAGTATGTCTTAGAGCATCTGGCACCACGTATGTTTGATCCTGACGAGGCTATTGTTCCTATTGCTGCACAAAGACGATGACAGAGAGACTCAGCTTCAGAGGATGATGATTCAGAGGACAGTGATGATGAGAGTGGAGGAGATGATGAGGAGGGAGGTGATGAGGGGGAGGGTGGAGGTAGAGGTGATGGTGGTAGGGGTGATGATAGAGGTGGTAGGAGAGGTGGTTCGAGAGGTGGTAGGAGAGGTGGCAGAGGTGGATCACGGATGCGACACACAGATCCATCTTCTTCAGTAGATATAGCAGTATCAGGTCAGGTATCCTCTTTACAAAGTACAGTACAGAGTTTGCAGACTCAGCTTGCATAGGCACAGGCTTTGATTTCACAGTTGCAGGGATAGCTAACTTTAGTTACTGCTGAGAGGGATACAGTGAGACAGCAAGGTGAGCAGGCCATTGCTTTGGCAGATAGCCTACAGAGAGTAGCAGGTAGCACCTTGACTGGTGATATGATGAGAGAGGTGACTAGAGCCACCTAAGAGGCTGAGTTTTACAGGACTAGATATCATGATGCGGTTCCACCTGAGTGGAGAGAGAGTTATGCTCAGTCACGGTCTACTCATGGTCGCTCTCGTACTACCAGTAGAGGTGTGACACAGCCATTACCTCCAGGAGGGCCATCAGGGACAGGTGGTGCAGGTCCATCAGGGGCAGGTGGTACAGGTCCATCAGGGGCAGGTGGTACAGGTCCCAGACCAGCTCCATCAGAGGATAGCACTGCCTAGTGCATTATAGATGATATTTTTATGATACTTGTTGAGACATTTTGTATACACCTTGAGATGATCTCATTTTTGATGTTGTTACATCATTTGTAGTTTACATCCTTGTACATTTTGACATTCATTTTTGAGATATATGAAATGCAGTGATTATTTATGATGATAAAAATGTGTCTATTTACTATGATGGTTTCATGATTATGATATATATGTATACATGATTTATGAGATGAAATCCATTTTGATGAATGAATGTATATGTTTATGATGTATATGATGTATGCTTTGATTTTATGATTTTCTAATGCAAATATATATGAAAAATGTATGAAATGATGTTTTTGTGAATGTCAAAATATACCCAGTCATGTATTCGAAAAGATATAAACCATTTGATTCTTTGCCAGCTTTTTGGGAAATTTATTAATGCAAAATGCAAATTCTAACATGAATGCAATCTATATTAACCATGCAGGACATCCATACAATATTGCCATTTGGAGAGCTTATTTTTGCTTTTTGTATCATCATAGAGCTTTGAAATGTTGAAAGTTAATACAAGCATCAAAGGGTATGTTAGCACCAGTGATGACCTGAGTATTGCTTTCATGATTTTTAATATAGCAAGTTAATACAAGCATCTAGGTATAATTGAACCGAGATGACCTGAGTATTGCTTGCATAAACAGACAAGAGTTAACCCGTTTCCCATGCAAATTCTGAAATGTCATCAATGATCCGTGATAGAGCATGTCTCGCGACCAATTTGCATAGTACTAAAGATTTCCTCACAAACAACAGACAAATAAAAATCATACTCCTTCCTTGCTTTTCTAGTTTAGTACATCATTGAATCGCTCCAGAGATATGATAGAAAAATCAAAACAACCATTCAAATTTTGCTTAAAGTATTTCAAACATTTATTCAGATTAAGATCATCCAAGTTTGGTTATCATCATTGATGTTCTCGTTTTGATGTTTATTTTGGATCATGTTGTTTTGATGTCAATTGGCATTGAATAAGCATGTTGTGGTTGATTTGATACGGCCATGTTTATTGTGTTTTGACAAACTGTTTTGTGTCTGTTTGTGATGTTCGAAAAGCTTATTGTCCCTCTCTTGTTTAGTCTATATTTGTACTTTTTTCCCCCAGTGTAAACATAACCTAAGGATGAAAGATATGTACATATTTCACAAGCCATGACGAAACATAAGGATCCCTGTCATATGATATGGATATATACAGTTGATAAATATGAACGAATGATAGTGAAAGTGAATGCAAGACATAAGCTAATAGATGGAGGAGCCCATTTTGATCACAAGTAGCGCCTATTTACCAGGTTTTCACCACTTGTTTTTATTGCACTTTTTCATAATTTTTCTGAATTTTTTTAGGTTTTTTATGATTTTTGATTTTTCTAGGACTTTATCCCAGTTTTTTGATTTTTGAGGACTTTTTTATGATTTTTTTGGCCTGGGACTTTTATGATTTTTAGACAGAACTTCTTAGGATGAATGTATTGATGGCTCTTCAAACAGGTCCCCCTCTGATGTGTATAACTGATATGCACCAGAACCATATGCTGCTACAATAACAAATGGACCAAGCTAGTTAGGTTCAAATTTGCCTTTCTTTTCTCTGTCTTGCTGATTACATGGATTTTCTCTCAAAACTAAGTCACCAACTTGAAATGCCCATGATTTAACTCTGTGATTATAACTACGAGACATAACTTGTCGATAACCTTTCAAGTGATGGATTGCATGTTGGCGTCTCATCTAACAGTTCTAACTCTTGGAGGTGGGATACTCTATAGTCCTCATCACTTATCAATCCCTTAAGTGAGACCCTAAGCGAAGGTATTTAAACCTCTAGTGGTAAGATTGCTTCTACTCCATAGACCAAGGCATATGGTGTAGCTCCTGTTGGTGCGAATGCTGGTTCTGTATGCCCACAAAGCTGGGTTTAATTGGACATGCCAATCACGACTGGCATCATTTACTATCTTCTTCAATATCTTCAAGATGGTTTTGTTGGAAGCTTCTGCTTGACCATTACCCTATGGATAGTAAGGTGTAGAAAACTTGTGTTGGATGTGAAATCTTTCACAAATTTCATCAACATCGATTCTGAAGGCCTTCTATTATGGAGTGATGATAGAATTAGGAATTCCATAACTACAAATGTGTAATTAGGAATAAAGCGAATGTTGTTTACGATCCAACGTTGTCAAAGACAACTTCAATCCATTTTGTAAAATACTACGTAAAACGTGGCGATAAATTTATGACCATTTGATGATGAAGGATGTATTTTACCAACAAGATCAAGTCCCCACTGAGAAAAAGGCCATGTTGAAATGAAGGGTTGCAGTTCTTGTGCAGGTGCATGAATAAGATTCCCGTGGATCTGGCATTTAGAACACTTCTTGACAAAAGTAAAAGAATCTTCTCCATGGTAAACCAATAGTATCCCATTCTAACAAGTTTCTTGGCTAAGGTGAAACCACTCGAATGAGTTCCACAAATACCACCATGAACCTCTTGTAAGGATTTTTCAGATTCTTCACGTTCAAGACATCTAAGGAGTGTACCATCAAGACCACGTCGATAAAGGATATCGGCAATTAGGTATAACATGATGATTGGCGAATGAAGTTCCTTTTGGTTGGGATAAATCTGAAGGTGAATATTATCTCAAATGGGGAGTATAAGTATTGCCATATAAA
>VDFB02152268.1:0-17141 GCA_007258455.2 Sequoia sempervirens
TTGACCCTTTAATTAAGATATGTTCCTAACTTAACCAAAAGGAAACATGATGTCCGTGAACCTTTTACTTAAGCTACGTTCCTATCTTAACCAAAAGGAAACCAAGTAAATCACTTCTAGCCCCTGCAATATGTCAGTAGTTTGATAAGAATGTCTTTGACAAGCATTTTTGGGAAACCAAATGATGCGAAGGCTCAAAAGGCTCGATTCATACCTATGAACATGGTACCAAGCATGTTAGTAAATGGGGCAAAGGTCCATGGTGGAAGGCACCATTTGTGTGTGTGTCAAATGTGCAAAGTTAGTATCAACACAAAACTTAATGAAATGATTTATATTGAAAGATTCAAAGCAAAATAAACTATTCTAAGTTGCAATAAAGATAAATCTTCCAAGAACGTCCCATTGTCCTCTATTCTTAAATGGTTCTTTTTAGCCCTTTTGGCCCTCAGATTTCTATGTGCACAAAGGCTATTAGAATGACACTTAAGAAACAAGATTAGTATTCAACATGCAAGCCAACTATATGCCTACATGAAACTATGTGCAAACAATGATGATGAATACCATGATGGATGGAGGGTGATGTTGATGATAAATGAAGAAGTGGAGGTGGATGCTATGGTATTGAACTATGATGATCTATATATGATTCTACATATGCCCAAATGCAAACTTAAAATGAATTAATCTAAAATACAACTATGATGCAAGATGGATGATAAAATGCAACTATGATGCAATATATTAATCTAAGATCTAAACATGATGCAAAACATGATATAAAAACTATCTATAAGACTCCAAGAATTCTCCAAGCTCCAATGATAAACTTGCATGATAACTTTACTTCAAATGTGGATGAGATGATATTTCAGCATGGTAACATTATTCAAAAGTGGATGTAAAATACAAGGCCCGAGGGTTGTATTTATAGCCTTTTCCAAGCATATAGTGAGGTGGCAATAATCAACGGTCCAGATTCGAATAAGAAAAATGGATGGTGAAGATGAAGAGAATCAGGATGTTGTCCCCTTGACCAAAGACAACATGCCATGTGTGTGGAAGAATCTCTTGACCAATAGGCAACATGCCATTTGGATGGAAGATTCAAGTGTGGGAAGAGAAGACCATGTGCTTCCAAAATTGGTGGAAGTGTGGGAAGAATAAATCATGTGCTCCAAAATTGGTGGAAGTGTGGGAAGAAAAGACCATGCCATGTGTGTGGAAGAATCTCTTGACCAATGGGAAACATGCCATTTGGACGGAAGATTCAAGTGTGGGAGGAATAAATCATGTGCTCCAAAATTGGTAAGTGTGGGAAGAAAAAACCATGTGCTTTTTGAAATTGGTGGAAGTGTGGGAAAAAAGACCATGTGCTTTTTGAAATTGGTGGAAGTGTGGGAAGGAAAGACCATGTGCTTTTTGAAATTGGTGGAGGATAATTCTAATTAAAAATTAGAGTTATTTATTTTCATGTGACCTTGATGAGGTGGCACACAAAAGGTTGTAGAAATGTGCTCTAATTCCTAATTAGATTTAGTGAAGATTAATTAAATAAAACAAGTTTAGGGAACCTTGTTTATTTAATTAATTTAGAAGAATATGTTTTAGATTTTGGAGAATTAGAGAAGTGTGAACAATATAAATAAATTGAGCATTTATTTATATGTAGTTGAAATATTAATCAAATAGCTAGTATTTAATTAATTAAAGGTGATGACCATTTTTAGGTGTTTATTTAATTAATTTAGAAGTGTTTTAGATTTTGGAGAATTAGAGAAGGGTGAACAATATAAATAAATTGACCATTTATTTATATGTAGTTGAAATATTAATCAAATAGCTAGTATTTAATTAATTAAAGGTGATGACCATTTTTAGGTGTATACACTGGCTAACTGGAATAAATAATTAGTAGGATGATAACCAATAATAGATAATTTATATTTGTTTAGAATATATTTAATTCTTATATAATTATAAATTTATGAATAGAGATTTGAGCTCTTGCAAGTTTTGATAGTTGTTAGTGATGCAAGAGGGATTATGAAAAACCCTCTTTTCCAAATAAAAAAACACTCAAACGACCTCACAATACATTCAAATCTATAACATAGTCTCATGAAATTACTTTAAAGTTGGCAACAAAAGGTTTTCTCATTCTATAAATAAAATTACATATTCATTTTAAGCCATCAAATGACTAATAAGCAACAGCATATCCCCCATACATAATCTAAAAATAAACACAAAACAAACTACAAAAAAAACATAACAATTATATGCTTCACAAGCACCTCCAAATATGCACCTTTCTCTTGCAATCAATTGCCTAGAACCTTCAATATTTGATGCAGAGTATGGATGAAAACGTCAAACAATCACAATTTAATTAGATTCAAACAATCTTTCAATCATAAAAACCTCAATTTGGTGTCCTACTCACCATCCACTCACATTTCCTTATAGTATTCCAAACTAGCTCTTCCTACCACAATCTACAGATCAAACCTCAAAACCACAAACCAATTCCCAATTCAAATACCCTTTTGGGATTTCTACCACATATCAAACTTGTAGGTATGAGTCTTTTGTAACAAACCATCCTAAATTTTGCTGCTACGTTGGACAATGGCTTAATTAGCCATGTTTTACAAAGCAACCCTATAAAATTCTTCACCCAAACCTCAAAAATCTATTCCAATACTCTTAACATGTTACAAATGGACTAAATCCACAATTTTTAACCAATGAAACAACCATAGAGTTATCAAAACACAAAACCCTTTGTCTAGGCCATTTTATAGTTGTACAAGGAGGATTTATTAGAACTATGCACTCCAAGCCATATTTTTCCTTACCAACACCTCAACAACATCTTATTAAGTCTACCCAAGCTTATTTTATCAACTAAAAAAGGTTCCAACCACTCTTTCTGCAAAACCCTACTTCAACTCCTCTTTTTTCCACCAAAACATGATAATTAGCAACTAGGGAATCAATCAAATTCCATCAAATCTCCTTCACTGCCCTAGAAACACACAAACACAAAGAATCTACACTTAATTGAGCCACTCCATTAATTTAGAGCATGATTCACCAAGTGGAATGGCTTAAAAGGCCATTTTATGCACTCAAACCCTCAAATAGGGTTTTACTAGACCATTCTTAGAAAAATGCTCACCAAATATTTCAAACTTGATGAAAGGAAACCAAATAAAATACAAAATGTAGTTAACTCATAACTCTACCAAATTCAATGCTCCTTAATTCAAGATTCCTTAGTACAAAATCGTACAGAGGTCTGTAACAACAATTTACCAAAAAATACATAGAATTTTCAAAGAAAATAGTAAACCTTTATTGTTTAACCTTCAAAATCAACTCTCCAACCCATTCCTTGAGGTTTAAAAAAATATTAAAATATTTTCAACACCAAACCAATCACTACAACTAACTTTTGAATGCCCCGACTATTCAACTTCCCACTTTTTGCACTTTTTTTGCACTTTTGCAATTTTGCACAATGACAACTTTTGCAAAATGGACCCTACAAGACTCTAGTTACATTTCAATGGTCTATTATGACCTTATTCCACCAAATAACACTCAAAACACCCAAACACATGACATTAGACCTTATTTACAAAAATGGACTTGGTGCCTACATCCCACACATTGAAAAGAACTCAAGTCTATTGAGGACTATATTGCATGAATCATGCCTTATCACTCCATCTTCTTGTTCTCCAAATGTTCCTTTACCTGGTAATCCTTTCCACTAGATTAGGTATTCAAGATTAGTACCACTCTTTGCACTATTAAACTTGTTTCCACCAAGACATTGCTCCATCTTCACAATTTGACTTGATGAATGTTCTCTGACATTTCCCTCATTTGAAACTAATGTTGAACTTGCTTGAACACCTACAAACATACCTTTCCTAACTCTTTCTTGAATTTTCCTCTTCTTTACTCTTATCGCATACTTAAACTCACCCATTTTTCCTTGCCATTCACCTTTACTCACTTCACCTTTTTCCTTCATCTCTTCTTTCAAATTCTCTGCCCCTAGAATCTTTGTATTATCAGGTTCATAAACCACTATATTGACACAATTTAACTTCCCACTAGCTTCTTTTCAAATCAATGGACAAAGCAATGTTCCTATCATGACCTTACCATGCCTTTCTAACCAATCTTGAACTCCCACAATAAATTCATCCTTGGCCTTCTCTTTATCAGGTTTTGACACCAAACCATCATCTTTTCCCATCAAAATCAGATTACTCATCACCTCTGCCATCTTGGTGCCTTCAAGCCTTGAAGTGGCTACAACCTCCATCTTATTTTCTTCCTCTATTTCCACAAACTCTTTCTTACCCAACATGATCACCTTTGCTACCTTACCTTGTCCCTTATCATCTTCTACCAATGGAGTCAATGTAAAAGTGATGCCATCTTTCTCAATCTCATAAGTATTGCTCCTACCATCATATTTTGCATGTGTATCAAACTACCATGGTATTCCTAGAAATAAGTGGCACACATCCATAGGCAACACATCACATAGTATCCTATCCTTGTAGCCACCTATATTAAGCTCAACCCAAGCTTGTTCACTCACTAAAATAGATTGATTCTCATTTATCCAAGACACTTTATAAGGTTTTTCATGAGGTATCTTTTCTAACTTGAGTTTATCAACCATTTCATTAGACACCATGTTATTAATACTACCTAAATCTATTACTACTTTGCATACCTTTCCTTTGCACTTGCAGGTGGTCTTGAAAAGTTGATTCTTTCTCCTTGGATTCTTTGAGGAATGTTCTTCTCACCATCAAGGATTTCCCAACTTCTAGAGCAGCAAATTGATTAGGAGAGTTAACATTCTCACAATCATCCTCTTACACCAACTGAACTCTTTTTTCACCACCGGTTGAAGTAGAAGCTAGTTTATCTGGACACTTCCATGATTGATTTCCAAATTGATTACAATGATAACATCCCCCTAAAAATGTGCTTGAACCTCTACCTCCACCAAATCTTCCTTTAAAGCCTTTGAATCCACCCCTTTGATCATTGCCTTGGTCTTTGCTTTTTCTTGTATCTTCTTGTTCTTCATAGGTCTTCCTTGTACCTCTTCCCCTACTAGTGTTGCCTCTGCCTCTTCCTTGTCTTTCTTGCCTTCTTTTTAACTTCTCTTCTACCCTAGTAGCCAACTAAAAACATTCCTTAACCATTCTTGGAGTACCCAAACTCAATTCAGCCTGAATTTGAAATCTTAAGCCATTCATGTACCTTGTTATCTTCTCATTTTCATCTTCAACATTACGATCTCTAATACTTAATTTGTGAAATTCTTTAGTGTAGGCCATGAAATCCTTATCTTTCTACTTTAAGCTTTGCAACTTCTTGAAAGTTTGTATTGCATGATCACCTGGAAAAATTTGGCTCTTAATCTTTGACACCATACTATCCCATGAACTAATTTTTGTTTTCCCCTTTTCACTCTTTCCTCTTGAACATAATTTCACCATGTCAAAGCAAGACCTTTCAACTTATTCTTAGAAAACTTTACCTTATGATCATCTGCAACCTCCTTGTACTCAAAGTAGTTGTCCAGTGCATTTATCCAATCCAATACCTCTTCAGCATCCAACTTTCCATTATACATTGGAACATCTATTTTCTCGCTAGAAGCATCTCCTCTGACAACCTTGAGAATTTTCACCATCCTTCTCTCATCAAGGTCCAATTCATCATCACCTTGGACTCTTCCTCTTGGAGGGTTTTCATCTTCACCCTCTCCATCTTTCTCTCAGTCACTTTCCTCTTCAGTGGCCTTTCCTTTTCTTTATTTTGTCTCCAATGTTGTAAATCTAGCTAAGATTTCTTCTTGTGACTCTTTTAACAATGTAATCTCTCTTGCAAGTACTACACTACCTTTAGGAGGCATCTTGTTCTTCAACTTTCAACCTTTCTCTTCTTCAATCTTCAACTTTTCACCTTCAAAAGATCGAAAACCTATGCTCTGATACCAATTGATGCAAAGCACAGAGGAAAATTTCAAACAATCACAATTGAATCAAATTCAAACAATCCTTCAATCATAAAAACCTCAATTTGGTGTCCTCACCATCCACTCACATTTCCTTATAGTATTCCAAGCTAGCTATTCCTACCATAATCTGCAAATCAAACCTCAAACCCACAAACCAATTCCCAATTCAAATACCCTTTTGGGAGTTCTACCACATATCAAACTTATAGGTATGATTATTTTGTAACAAACCACCCTAAATTTTGTTGCTACGCTGGACAATGGCTTAATTAGCCATGTTTTACAAAGCAACCCTATAAAATTCTTCACCCAAACCTCCAAATCTATTCCAATACTCTTAACAAGTTACAAGTGGACTGAATCCATAATTTTTAGCTAGTGAAACAACCATAGAGTTATCAAAACACAAAACCCTTTTGCCTAGGCCATTTTATGCTTATACAAGGAGGGTTTATTGGAACTATGCACTCCAAGCCCTATTTTTCCTTACCAACACCTCAACCACATCATATTAAGTCTTCCCAAGATTATTTTATCAACTAGAAAGGGTTCCAACCATTCTTACTGCAAAACTCTACTTTAACTCCTCTTTTTCCACCAAAAAATGATAATTTGCAACTAAGGCATCAATAAAATTCCATCAAAATGCCTTCCCTACCCCTGTAAACACACAAAAACAAAAAACCTACACCTATGTGAGCCATTCCACCAATTTAGAGCATGATTCACCAGGTGGAATGGATTAAAAGACCATTTTATGCACTCAAACCCTCAAACAGGGTTTTACCAGACCGTTCTTAGAAAATTGCTCACCAAATCTTTCAAAATTGATGAAAGGAAACCAAATTAAAGCCAAAATTTAGTTAAATCATAACTCTACCAAATTCAATGCTCCTTAATTCAATATTCCTTAGTACAAAACTGTACAGAGGTCTGTAACAACAATTTACCAGAAAATACACAGAATATTCAAAGAAAATAGAGAACCTTTATTGTTTAACCTTCAAAACCAACTCTCCAACCCCTTCCTCAAGGTTTAAAAACATATTTAGATGTTTTCAACACCAAACTAATGGCTACAAATAACTTCTGAATGCCCTGACTGTTCAACTTCCCACTTTTTGTACTTGTTTTGCATTTTTGCAATTTTGCACAATGACAACTTTTGAAAATATTGATAACTTTTGCAAAATGGACCCTACAAGACTCTAGTTACATTTCAATAGTCCATTATGACCTTATTCCACCAAATAAAACTCAAAACACCCAAACACATGACATTAGACCTTATTTACAAAAATGGACTTGGTGCCCCTGCACCAATCTTCAACCATGGAGCCTTCAATATTATATGGCTTCCTTAAGCCTCTCAACCTGCAACAAAAATTCTTCAAAACCCAATTTGAGAATACCACACCAATCTCTCCCTTTTCCCCACACATGCAGCTCGAATGAATGCCAAAAAAATGCAATAAAACCCCCTCCAAAAATAAAAAATCTAAATTTTTCCCTCCAATTTGAAAATTCATGACCACCTCCATGGAATGAGTGGCTTCTAAGATGAAAAAATCAACAAATGATTTTTAATTCCATTTAGTAACTCCCACAAACCCAATGCCCAAGTTTTCTTTTTCAAAATTTAAAAAAAAATGCAACTACACCTCCACTACTGCACTTGCCAACTTGCATAAAAAAGGTGGAAATTATTTTATTAAATTAAATTATTCCAAATTTATTCAATTAACCCAACAACATGAAATAAAAATGCAAATTCCAAAATTTAAATTTTTTTGTTGATGCAAGATTGCTGGCAATCGTGGATGCTCCTGCATCAATCACCCAAGGTAGAAAATTTTTGTGAGCTTGGTCTCACAAAATAGAGTTGAATGGTAGGACCATCCTTTCATATTGTAAACAACCTTCAGCAAACTCCATCGCTGATTTAGATAGAAATAATTTCTTCCTCTGCCTCTTCCAACACTTAGCAAGGACACTTGTCGCCCTCCTCCACTAAGTGTGCACTCTACTCATCCTTCTTCTCATGGACTCACATCCACCATAAACCATCCTCCTCCTCCAAAGACTCTTTCCTCTTTGCTCCTCATTCATGGGATCCATCCCACCACTAACTGACCACCTCCACCAATAGCTACCTATAGCATCCTTTATAGGTTCTATATATAAATATGCATTATCCATGCACCAATCTACAATTACATCTTTTACTTTCATCTTTTCAAACAAAACAAAATCTACATTCACCTCTTTCTTCTCCATGGCTGCAACATCATCCTTCTCAACATGAAAATCATCTTTATTAAATTCAATAAGAAAATATTTTACCTTCTCATCACCTGTTGCAACTTCAATTTTATTCTCTTCTTTCATGCATTTAATAAGATATGAAATTGCATCACTTCCATGTCCTTTAACCAATACATCACACTCTTCTTCCACTACTGCATTTTTTTCATCTACACAAAATCCACGTTTATATTCATCATAAAAATAAAAAATATTATGCATTACCTATTTCTCTATAACCTTTTTCTCACCACTATCTACTACCATATTCATTTTATCTTCACTCTCGACTACAATTTCATTTTCCAATGCCTTTAAGTCCTCCAAAGGACACTCATCTACTACTGCAACATCATTTTTCTCTTCAATTTATGCACCTTCTTTTTGCCTCTCAACCTGTGTTGTACTTTTCTCACCATCTTCCTTCATGCTATCTGTTGATCACGATGTTAGTCGCAACAACAATGCAGATAAAATCCTCACAAGAAAACCACAAATAACCTATCTTTACTTGAAAGACTAAACTAGGGCAACCTAAAATGGGAAGAGAAATTATGGGGAAAAGGTTGACTTAGCCTAATCCCAAGGCTCCGGTAGTTAGGTCTTGACCATACTAGGTTTGCTTCAGGGTATGATGTGATATTGTTGTTAATCTCGAGGGGTATATGGTTATCTCCAATTTTGTAAAGGAATTATAAGTATCAAATGGAATATTTTCAATTCAATCATTAAACAATTTCATGAAACCAAAATATTTGCAATAATATTTCATGAAAATCAAATAAATTTTTTATCACTTAAGTAGATTTAGCTTTAAGAATTCGGCAATTTCATGGAAACAAAATATTTTCAATAATATTTCCATTCATTCATATTTTTTTTGGAACATTCTCTGAAATTTAACATCTAATCTAAAATAAAGCATCAAAATACTTAAAAAAATTAAATTTATCTCTGTTATTCTCCATGCATGTCCCAAGATTTAATGAAATCAAAGCAAACGGCTATATACTTCACCAAATTGCTTCACAACTAGGCATAAAACGGTGTGAGATTTTAAAGAAAGGGGTTTAGTTTGGACACCGAGTAGGTTTGTATGCACCCTTAAATGATGCAACATATAGTCTTGTACGGCTGAATGACCAAACTAGCTACAACAAATACATGAGATATGTAGCTTTCAAATTGGCTTTGATATTGATTAAGTTCTATGTGCATACAATTTTTTAGACCGGAATGATTCAGAAAACAAGAAAAAAGAACAAAACTTAAAGAAGTTTTGTTTCTTCTGACATCCAAAAATTCTCAACTTAACTTAGAAAGAAGTATCCCTTGCATTTTTATAGAAACAAGATGCATGTAGGATAAGACAAATACATGAGAGGGGATCCAAGGGATGAATCATATCAAGGAACATGGAATATGACAACTGGTAAGAGAATTGCAAATGAAGTCAATGGAGGTCAACTTTCATTTACACGTTGAAGTTCTTCGGGTGTTTGATCTTCTTATTATCGCCAAGATAATAACTTGAATCCGGATAGTATGTAGGAACTTTCCCATATATTTAGAATTATTGCTTTATCATCTTGTTCCTACATTCTAGTTTTTCCTTAGGCTTTCCACTCTCAGGAATGGGCTTCCCCGGAGGTTGGCACTTTCCTTTGCCACATGCATAATACTAGGATCATCTATATTCTAATGACTCAAGCTCCTTCTTCGCATAATATCTCAGAATGTGTACCCCAACCTAGATAAGATTCTATCCGTGATCCAAATTTTCCTAACTGTCCATACTCAAACTTTTCATCACAATCTGCTTCTCCTACAATCACCAATTCCAACTATTAAATCCCTTTTAAAACATTTATAAAAACCTCATGTAAATAAAGCCATCATTTATTAATCACTATTTTAAATCCATCATAAATAACACACTTTCAAAAAATATCATATTGTGTCATAGAAAAATGGCCCCTTATCATTTTCATGGCCTTTTAGGTTTTGTTTCATGGTGTTGGAACTATGTTGCTCTGATTTATGTTGTAACATGGCTTGAACATGCTTATTTAGGTACTAAAACTCAAAGAACAACATCTTGTGAAGGTGTTGTGAAGTGTTGTAAGACATTTCTACACTCTTCTAGACTCTATTTATTACAATTCACCTAAAATCACCTTTTCATCACTAAAGGTCCTATTTTGAAGTGTTGTAAAGTCTTGTAACAAGCTTTCACACTTTTCTAGGCATATTTTCACTATCTGACACCTTTCTCATGCTTTATTTGGTCCCTTTATGCCCTCATAAGTTGTAATTAAGTATATTTTTGAATTTTATCGACAAATAACATTAAATACAACATTTTTCCTGACACATGTTTTTAGTCCTAGGTGGGATCCATTCACCACAATTGGTGAATGAGTCCCCTTGGCCCCAAATTCAAAATATTTTAAATTTCCTTTTGTATTTTATTCAAAAACACTTGATGTTGGCCTATGATGAGGTATGAATGGATACTAAGGCACAAGAATTGTATAAATAAGTGATTTTCACCTCATTTTAACACCCATTCATCAAGTTCACCTATCCACCTATTCACTCAAGAATTCAAGTATTTTACATCATCTTTTCAAGCACTTTGAAGCAGCCATTGACATTACTTTAGACTTGCATCATCAAGGTTTAGGTAATTGATAGCACTTGCATGTTATTAGTTTATCTTTCTCTTTCATTTCATTATCTTTTCAAGGGTTTAATTACCAAAAGTGGGGTTTGACCAACGAAAACCCCTATTCACTAACCCTAAATCATTTTTCCCCTATTGCATGTTTGTTTGTAGCTCTTTGTATGTAGATTTGACAAGATTTTAGGTGTTGAAGATAGATTTTCAAGTCAACTAGGTGCTTCAAGTCAACTTGAGTCAATTTCAAGCTTGAAGAGAGTTATTTGTCCATTTTTTGCATAACTAACTTCAGCAACCCGATAAGTAGACATTTCCAAATCTGGTGTTGCAAATTGTCTCCTATTTTTTAAAATTTGGGAGAGGAATTTCACCACCTATGGTGAATGATTCCCACCTTAGGACTGAAAATCTAAATTTTGTCAGATTCCAAATCCTGACAGACAAAAACAGCTCCTGACACTTTCACCAAGAGGAGGACTGATTCGTCACCCTGGGTGAATGAGTCCCACTGTGAAAAATCAGTGAATTTAGCCAGCATCCAAGACATTCCAGAATCATCACACTTTTCCCAGGTGCACTCTGATTTGACCCATCTCTTTCTATTTTGCACATTTTATTCATTTTATTCATTGTTTGCATATCACAATGTGTTTTCAAACATAGTTATAACTTCACTTTTGCATTCACTTCCAGTCATTTAGATTAGTCAATTGCATTTAGTCATCTTCAATTACATAAAACAACATTGCATACATTCTTATTAGAGTGATTTATAAGCATTTTTGGCCCTATCTCTCTTCTTTTATGTGAAAAACCCTAGAAGTGCAAGAGTAGCCATTAGGGTACCAAAAATCTATGTTTCACATATATTCTTGCATAATTATTCCTTTTATCCAAGTTACCAAACCATTGGAATTTTTGGGTAACATTAAAATTTTGAAAATTTACTTTGCATTATTACTTGGTACCTGGTACTCGATGTTCAACTTTTACCCATAATTTTCTCGGACCTCTGCCTTTACCAGAACTTCCAAATTTACCGGACCTCTGCTACCAGACCAAAACACTTTCCTCAACACCTTGTGTTACCTTTTATACTTCTAGCTTTCCCTGTTCCCAATACCCTGTACCTGGAACACTTGAATTACGAAGTAATCTTTTTAAAAAAATCATTTTTTTTTCTTTTCACTTCTAGTGATCTTTCAACTAGCCAACATCTGCCATAAGTGTTAGTTTTCACTTGGGGTCCCCAAGTCTTACAATCTTGGGGACCGAAACACTTTCCTCAACACCTTGTGTTACCTTTTATACTTCTAGCTTTCTCGGTTCCCAGTACTCGGTACCTGGAACATTTGAATTACAAAGTAATCTTTTTAAAAAAATCATTTTTTTTCTTTTCACTTCCGGTGATCTTTCAACTAGCCAGCATCTACCATAAGTGTTAATTTTCACTTGGGGTCCCCAAGTCTTACAGTCTTTGGGAATGTGGTGAGACCACACAACAACTTGCAACCAATAAAACCAAATTTAAACCAAAACTTGGGATTAAATCGCCAGTCATAAATCATAATTTATGCATATTTTAAAACAATAGCTCTTTACCTTTACCTAGATTCTAACATAAAAATAATAAAATTCCTTCTAAAAATATATGTGTGTGCTTTGATTAATTCCAGTTTCTAGAACTCAATGAAAAAACTAGTTCATTGACATTGAACTTCATAATTTGGTAATCCTTCAAATCCATGGATAGAGCCTTGTTGCCAGTAAAGCATCCATAGCCCCAACAAGGTTAACTCTATAATTCCCCCAAACATAGCTCTACTGCCAACTAGATGTCTATAGCCTCGGTAGAGATATTTGGATAGCCTAAAAAGTTGATTTTTTTTAATCTCTTTTGATATTTCATTGATAGCTCATTTTTATTTTGATATTTCATTGATAGCTCATTTTTCAACTTGCAAGCAATGAAGCCCACTATTAGCTTAGGAATTACATTGGTAGTGAAGGTTACCTTTTGTATTTTCATTCAATGCAAATCCCTTCATCGTTTCACTATTTCCCAGAAACTCATTTAATTATTCCCTATTGGTGTGTATTCCCAGCTAAACTTTACCACTTTTATGCCAAATCCTGGCTAACTACAACTTGCTATATGTTATAAGATATGCATAAATTAAGATTTAGTAGCTAACAATAATCACCAAATTTAAATCTAAATTTAGAACCATTAGTTACCACCCTTCCATTTCAATTTTATGGCAACTACTAAATACTTGGCTAGCAATTCTGATTTGATGGCATTGCACCACATTAATGGATTAGAAATTCCATGATGACACTTAAATATGATCACATTATTCTACATTAAATTCACATGCCTCAATGTGCACATATCATTTCTTTCAAATTTTCTAGGTGATGACATGTGATGCCTTACCGGCTTCATTTTATTTTCTACATCACACACATGGGCACCTTCATGATTAATACGGCTTAATAAAAACATAATGGAATGACCACCATTTATTTCAAATAATTTAACTTTCTTGATTCACAATCTTTGTACTAGCCAACTTTGAAGAAAATTGTCACCAATTGTGTAAGAATTAATTTGATTTAACATTCTTCTCTAGAGAAACTCATCCAGTTGCCACCTCAACTTGTGATTTCCAAGACTTTGATCTAGGCAACTTTGTACCGTGACTTCCTCATTATTTTCTATAAATTCCACACTTTTCTCCAATTCTTCACACCTTTGCTTTTCTCTTTTTTTTAATCATTTTGCATTTTCACTCTACTAGTGCTTTCTTGCTTCCAAGTCATGGATACTCCAATTTACTTGACCTGCTCTCATCACCAAAATCCTTTCATGGGTCGTATTATGGCTCAGAGGCTCGACAAGGTTTTCTTCATTTGGACTACCAGTTTCACTGTGTCAAACTTGTGCTTAGTCCTTGGGCAATAATATGTGTGTTGATGATGTTTCTGTAGAGCAACAACTTAGACATAATATAATATCCTCTCTCTTGAAAGGTAAATCTCTATCAGCAAGCCTCAAGAGATAACCCCAAGGTCTCTAATGTCAGGTCTTGACAATGCATAAACAACTCAATGATAAATGTGAAAATGTTGGTAATCACAATGGGACCTTACTACAAGCAAAATACTGAATCTCAATTTATCAGATCTAGCAATATGGTGATACTCCAATCCTAAATCTAACCCAATAATCAAAGAAATGACAAAAGATATCAGGGTTTCAAAGAGACCTCTAGATTAATACTACTCCTAAGATTAACAATGCAAATGATGAAATATTTGGAATGGACCAATCCCCCAAAACTGATTTCTACTTGACCCATATGGACCTGCAATCTTATAGAAATGGTGCAATCTTCTAAGGTGTTAAGATTTTCAGATCATGAACATTCATTCAAACAACCCTATTGCAATTGAAATGAATAAACCCTCACAATTAAACTAAGCATAATGAATATAAAGGTCCAGGCTAACTTTGCAAAGCAACTAACAATCATTTGGTTGAAAAGTATGGACTAGGGATTGCTGCAACACTTCAAATATCAAATCATAAACACAATTAAATCAAATCTAATCTAAATATCAACTTTCCTAAAAGTAATTCTAAAGATAGAATAACAAGAACCATGCAAGATAAGAGGAACACAAGTATGGCACCAAATCACAATGTCATTACTTGCATCAAATTATCCATTGTAGCAACAATTCCAGCTTTCTATTACAATATTTTCTTGAGAACCACTACTTGCTAACTCTTTCTCTACTTAATTCGCTCTAACTATCTCTCTATTTGTCTATATCTATCTTATGTCTAGCCCTTACAAATGAGGCAAAATGCCACATTTATAGAACCCCCAAAACATGTCGGCCTAGATAGGGTTTTACAATAATAATTAGGCACAACAAAGTCGGCCAAGAGAAATTCAAAATGAGATAAAATATGCATTAAATGCATGAACTTCATCTAGGTCAACCTGGGATCTCCAATGCAACTCGAACCAATGCATGCCAAAATAATAGGGAAGCACAAATCTCGATCTAGCCCTTCATTAACTACCTTCCCCTTTGTCTTTATTCACGATCCAGCATTTCATGCACCTTCAAAAGCACCCTATCCAAGTCAGCCATAGGTGGTAAATGGAAAACCTTAAGTTAGCTCTCAATTGATGCAACTTCTTCCCTTGATTGTTTCACCGACTTATCCCATTCAACCTTATATGTTAGGTATTTATCAATAACAGCAATGTAGGTGGCTGCATCATCTAACTGGTGTTCAGAAATGGAATCATCACTAATTGGAGCATAAACATCATGCCACCACTTTCTCAACTGTTCTAAACTCAAATACTTAGGGGAAATCTTCCTTCTCCTGTCATAATCTCAAAGAAAGCAATGCAGCCATTATAACACCAATTAGGGTATCATCAATTTGTCTCCTCTGCTTGTAATCTTCTGAAACCTTTTCCCTAATGCAATGCCTCAAACCACTCCCAAGGCTCAACAGCTCTGGAGGAAGGAATAATTTTATCATTTACTAGCTTATCCTTGGTATACTCCATGATGGTTTTAGTTTTCTACAGTAGGAGATCTTTATCTTCTTTGTCCTGAGCTAATACCTCCTTCAATGAATCAGTTTCCCTCATAGCATCTTTCCCTATTGATAGAATATCCTTAATAGCCTCATTTCCTTTGGTTCACACCCCTTGCAACCAATTTGTAGTAGCAAGAGTGGAAGCCTTCATTCTTTCAAGCTCAGTGAAAGTCTCTTGAGGTAAGGGTTTTGCAACAGAGGATGAGGGATTAATGGATTGCAAGGGTTTCATCAGATCCTCCAAGAATTTTCTGAGTTTTTCATTTTCTTTGTTTAGCTCCTGCTTATTTTGAATTTCTTTCCTTAATCTCCCTAGGATAACTATGCTAGAACCATGATAATCTTCAATGTCCTGCTCAACGGAGGTAGGCCCTAAATTGAAAGTCTGCACATTATAATCTTTTGCAGTTACCTCATCCCTACTCCTATCTGGAGCAGGAGTTGCAATATAAAGCACCTTATTACGTGCCTCATCTCTTTCAATCTTTGAAATGACCTTGGCCTTCTTACCTTCATCCTTTCCAATCTTGGCCAACAACTCATCCCAATTAGGTGGAGTATCCTCCACAACAACCTACTTTCTCTTTATTACCTTGTCTAGCCAATCTGGAATAGTGGACCCTAACTGCACTTCGCTCTATCCCACTTCCTCTTGTCGACCCTTAGGTGCTTCTTTATCCAAATTATACTTCTCAGGAGTCTCATCTATCTTGATCTCCTTTTCTTCAACATGTTCCTCCTTGTGCTCAGGTGATGGAATATTTTCTCATACTTCCTCCCTTTGGGGAGATTTAACCTCTTCAGTTCCAACAGGTGACTCTACATATGCAACCAAGGGAGACTTCATCACCTTTTCAACTTCTACTTCAACATTGTAAAGCTCACCCTCATGAAATTCCTCTCCCTCTCTATCTTGGCGATCCTCAACTTTCTCAAATTCACCTGGTTTTCTTTGAGCTTCATGGGAAGAAGGAACATCGTCATGCTGCTCCTCATGAGAAGTAACCGGAGGAGGATCTGCTTTGGGCACACTATCCTTAGGGGAAGGAGTCCTAGACTTCCTTGTGGATACATGTGTCTTTCCCCCTGAACTCTCTACATCTACCATACGTGGATGCACTTCAACTCCATCCTTGGAACCTACCTTTTGTGATATTCTCACAATTCTCCTTCTTTTAGGCACATGAACAATAACTTTAGGACTCTGCTTTTTAGTTTCCTCCCTACTAGAATTCTTAGTCCTTGACCTTTTCTTAGCAACTGGCTTTCTCTATTTTTCTATTTTTTTAGATTCCTCCCCTTGAACACCTTTAATCTTAATCTTGAAAGGAGAATCCGCCTTACCTTTTCCTTTAGGATCTTTCTCAGCTAATTCCTCAGAAGTGGAGTGAGGGTCCAAATCTCTCATCAACTCATAGGTGCACTGTACACCTTCATTTTCTAACTCCCAC
>VDFB02152269.1:0-11064 GCA_007258455.2 Sequoia sempervirens
CAAGTGTTGCCTCAGATCTGTACTGAGCTTGATAGCCTCTGTATAAGCATTAGTTAGTGTGTCTGGAGGATTGGGTCTCCACTTCAGGAAGGTTGCTGTCAAACTATCTAGAGCTTCATAATAGACTCCGAGGGCCGTATCATCATCCAAAACATATGGGTCTTGCAATCTGGTGAATGCCCGGTGGAACCTATTATTGAAACTGGCTATTGGCTCATTAACCTCTCTCTTGACTTTGATGAATTGTAGGTATAACTCGTTGGCACTAATGGGTATTCAGAACTTTTGTAAAAAGGCAGTTTCAAGGTCATTCCAATTAAGAATCGAACCAGCAGGAAGATGGTTGTACCAGTAAAAGGCCTCCTCTCCTAGTGAATAGGGAAACAACCTGCAAGCAACATCCTCATGAACTATCCCCCTGTCTTTGAGACAAGTTTGGAAAATCCTTAGGTGTTCTTCAGCAGTCCTGTTTGGGTCATTAGCATGGAATTTTGAACAGAAGTGCTCAGGGTTTTTGGGCATAACATTGTAGGCTTGGAAGAATAGGGGTGATGGGTTATTGGCAAGGAAAGCCATTGGTAAAAGTGGGGGGGCGGTGGTGGTTGATTATTGACAGGCTGAGGTTGTTCAACAGGAACGGCCTCAGGAATGGGTATAGCCTCCACCTCAGGATGTGAAGATGTGGATGATACTGGTGAAGGGATGGGTGACGATGGTTCTCCCCCTTCTCGAGTCCTTCTTGACCTAGTGTGGAACTGTAACTCCTCTAAATCTTCCTCTCTTGTAGTAGATCTGGTATTCCTCCTATATCTCTCTAGAGAGATGGCGTTCAAAAAGCGATCCAGTCTGCTCATTCAGGCCCTCCTTCTAGCGCCAATCTGTTGATGGTGTTTTCTGCACAGCAACAACTTAGACAGAATGCAATATTCTATCTCTCTTGAAAGGTAATTCTCAACAATAAATTATTGAAAATCACCCCAAGGTCTCTCGGGTGTTAGGTCATAACAATGCATAAAACAACTCAGATAAAATGTGAAATGCTGGTAATCACAATCGGACCTTACTGCAAGCGAACTCTATCTCCCTATTTATCAGATCTTGCAATACGATGATCTTTAATCCTAAATTTAACCAAATGATAAAGAAATAGCAAAAGATAAGGATGCGAGGATATAATCGAATCTAAACTACTCCTAGAATGAATAATGTAAACAATAGATATTTGGAATGGACCTATCTCAAATAACCAGTTCTTGATCGACCCACAATGCAATCTTACAAGAATGGTGCAATCTTCTGAGGTATTTAAATTTTCAAATCATAGACTTGCATCTACAATCAAACTTAAGCACATCAAATATATATGGTCCAGGTTGACTTCACCAGCCTACTACAATCAGATAGTTACTGGGAGTATAGACCAGAGATAGCTACAAACATTCCAGATATGAAATCATAAACATCATTTTTTCCAACTGAAACTAATCTATTTCTGAATATTAAACCCTGAGTCTTCAAGCAATTTAAAAGATGGAACAACAAGAACCATGCAAGATGAAATAACACAAAGGATTCCACCAGGAAAACCACAATGTCTCCAATTGTATTAATCACCAAAATCTGCAACAATTCAACTGTTTTGATACAGTATTTGCTTCAAGAAAAGACTAAGAAATTCTAACTATTGCTCTTGCTTATCTCTATTACTGCTTAGCTAACCAATGTCTAACCCCTTACAATGAGGCAAGAATGCCAATTAATAACAAATTCCCCCCAAGACATGTCGGCCCAGCCAAACATTTTACAAAATAAAAAAACCACCAAAACAGGTCGGCCAAAGAAACGAACTAAGGCACACATTAAATGCCATCATCCAAGTCGGCCAAGGCACAGTCCCCAAGGAAGTCTGGTCCAATGCATGCCCTATGATAATAGGGAAGCACAAATCTCGAAAGAGCATTAACTGCCACTCCCTTTGTCCTTCTCCTGCACTGACGTCCCTTGGACCTTCGAGAATATTCTATCCAACTCAGCAATAGGTGGCAATGGCAAAACCCTGAGTCAACATTTAATAGAGTCTGTCTCTTCCTTGGACCGCTCAACAATTCCGTTCCAGTCCTCCCTGTTGGCCATTTATCTATCTATCACCGCCAAGTATGTAGCTGCATCATCAAGTAGGTGGCCAGTGATAGCTTCATCAGAATCCGGGGCATAAACCTCATGCCACCACTCCTTCAATTGCTCGAGGCTCAAATATTTGGGGGCTATCTTCCTTCTGCCTGTCATCACCTCAAAGAAGGTAATGCATCCATCATAAACCGCAATAAGCTCACCATCAATTTGCTTCTTTCTCTTCAACATTTTCTTCAAAGCCTTCTTCCTGATCTGCAATGCTTCAAACCACTCCCACGGTTCATCCAGCCTAGAGGAAGGAAGGATTCCATCTTTGGCCAATTGATCCTTGCCATGTCCCAGAATAGTCCTTGATTTCTGCGGCAGAAGATCCATGTCATTCTTATCCTAGTACAGAATATACTCCAACATCTCCTTTACTTGGACTGTATCCTTTCCTACAGATAAAACCATCTTGATAGCATCATCCCCTTTCGTCTGGACATCCATCAGCCAATCAGTAGTAGCCTGAGTGGAGGCCCTCATCTTTTCAATCCTGGAGATTGTCTCCTTCGACAGAAAACTCGGAGTAGTAGAGGAAGAGGGGTGAAGAAACTACAAAGGCTTCATCACCTCTCCCAAACTCCTCCTCAATCTTTCATTCTCCCTTTTCAACTCTCGTTTGGACTGAGTCTCCTTTTTTAATCTATCAAAAATGACGGCACTAGACCCCTCAAACTCCTCAATATCTTGCTCCAGGGAGGTTGGCCTAAGGTTAATAGTTTGGACATTATAGTCCTAGCCTGTAACATCATCTCTTGTTTTATCCGCGGCAGGGGTAGCAATGTGAACTACCTTGTTATTCGTTTCATCCCTTTCCACCCGGGAAATCACCTTAGCGGCTTTCTTCTTCTTCCCTTTGCCAATCTGAGACAGCATTTCATCCCAGTCTAATGGAGTGTCCTCAACAATCACCTGTTTCTTCCTGGCAAGCTCCTTCTCCAACCAGTCTGGAGCTACAGGGTTAGTCTGGATTCCTTCTGTTCTTGTCTCTTTCGGATCTTCTGTCACTTTCTCTTCCTCAGTGGCCATCACCTTGACCTCCTCCTCAGTTGTTACTTTGTCATCTTCTTTCTCTGAAATTCGCTTGGCTTGGTCAACCTCCTCAAGTCCTAAATCTGGAAGCACCGGTGATGGAGTCCTAGCAGGGATGCTTTCCTCCGGCCCAGGTGATCCGTGGCCTTTATCACTCTCCGGGGAATCCTCGTATTGCACCAGCGGAGAAGTGTGTCTCTCTTCTGCTTCTACCTCAAGCCCAGCCGCTTCACTGAACAGTGTTCCTTCCTTGAACGGTTCTGCCTCCCCGCTAATTTCTTGCTCATCCGGATTCTCCAGTTCAAGTGCACCCAGCGGAGGAGAAACATGCTTATCCTGCTCTTCAACTGGTAATGTTGGGGAGGAATCTTTCAGTTGTGCAGCATCCTTAGGAGAAGGAGTTCTTGATTTCCTGGTATAGACCTTTGTTTTCTCACCGCCCGAACTCTCTACATCCACAATTGGAGGTTCATCTTCCGAAGCAGTCTGGTCTTTCTTCTTCGCCATCCTTGTAGTTCTTGTCTTCTTAGGTGGTGGAGGAGCATCCTCCTCTTCAGCCTTCTCTGTTTCCTCCTCCTCAGAGGACCTGCTGATTGTCAGGGTCTTCCACCTGCGCTTGCCTATTGGTTTCCTCTTCGTTACAGGTTCAGCTCCCTTAGGACCTCTGACCTTAATCTTGAAGGGTGACATTTTTGCTGATTTCCCTTTGGGGTCTTCTTCCCCGGATTCTTTAGAAGTCGACATGGGATTGAGATTTCCCATCAAGTCAAAAGTGCAAGTTACTTTCGCATTCTCCAACTCCCAGATTTTGTGCTTCACCCAAGAAAGGGTGAATTTCATCATAGAAGCCATCAGATCTTCTAACTCTATCACCTCGGCCTCATTCCAATCAATATCACTGACTGACCTGTCCTTTATAGCCTCATAAACATGGTCCTGAACCAATTTCCCGTCATCATCAAGTTGATCCAGAATCAGCTTAACATTATATTGTCTAATTGCCTCCACAGGCAGCTTGGAATACCTTTTCTTCCTTGCATCGAGGTCATCCTTGATATTGACCCAGTAGTCTTCTAAGTCCTCCTTGTGTCTATATTCCCGGGTAGCCTTCTTCTGAGCCTCTCCAGTTACATCAAAGTTCATTCTCTTAGAATGGAAAGAGAATCCATAGGCTACCAGCTCCTCACCTGCGGTGTGAGCCGATTGGATGGACGGGAAAATCTCTCCCACGCCAATCCCAAGAGGGAAGTCTCCTCCAAAACCAGTCTTATGCTTTTCCTTCTTCACCACTGCATCAAACTCACAGATTTGTCGTACAACTTCCAGCAGCACAATATGGTCAGTGGGATACCGGGGCAACCTGTAAGGGGCAACTGGGCATCCATCAATCTAGAGGTAAGTAAATGTAGGGAATTGGATAAACCACGCTCCGTAGTTCTTGATTAGTCCTTTTGCTCCATCGGATAATCTAATATGCTCTGCATTCTGAAGCGTCTGGGTAATATGCATTGTGAATGCATCATTGGTCCTCCTGTAATCCTTATGCCCCAAATGCAGCTCCGGATAAACCTCATAGATTATGTCCTGCCCAATGGTTCCCCTCGGAGTCAAACCTTTGTAGGGATAGGAAATAGCCAGCACATACATAATGTAAGAAGACATAGTGAATTTCTTTGCCTCCAGGACATTTCTCAGTTGTTTGTCAATCTCAGCACTGATGAGCCCTGCCCAGTGATAGTTCGTGCCTTGACTCATCTTGGTGATCACATGGACCATCCAACTCTCTAACACTCCTGCACTTCTCAATCCTACCACCCTGCTCAGCAATGTAATGGCATCATAAGCATCTGACCTGAATTTTACCCTGTGCAGTTGTTTGGGCAACTTTGAATGGTGAGATTTTGGCTTCTCCAGCCATGAGTTGATCATCTGCTGAGCCTTGATTGGCTCATTCTCATAATAAGTCCTGGCAGTGTCAATGTTCAATGCACAGACCGAAGGAAGATCCAGCATGCTGAAGGCTCGTGCAATGGAGGCCGGATTGAAGTTCGCCAAGACCCTCCCTTCAGTGCTGACCACCATCTGTGTATCAAAGTCATACTGTCTAGCACATTCTAAGATCAGCTCATAACACTGAACCGCTGGAGGGAAACCCGCCACATGCACCAATCTAGAGTTCATCATTCCTCGTCTCAAAGCTGACAGATCCTTCTCAGCCATTCTCTGTTTGAATTCCTCATACCGCCATGCACAAACGTTAGTGTCAGATACATCAGCCCACATGGAAGATATTTTACTTTCTGGGAGCTGTTTCTTCATATCTAGTCTCAATCGTTCTGTCTCGGAAATGGATGATGCCCCTGCACCACCCTTAGACTTTCCAGCAGTAGGTTTGCTTGATTCAGCCTGCATATCCAAAAATCATCATTAGAATTCAATTATGAAGCTTATTTCGATCCAAAAGGCTAGCACAAATCATGTAAATCCATCAAGATCCATTGCTAACTACTAATCCATCGAGATCCAGAGAAATCAGATAATCCGAGAAAATCGCTCAAACCGGGAAAATATCGTCGGGGCAGAATTTTAGAAAAATTTGACCCAGACGGATTCCTGCTGCCAAAGCATCATTAGTCAAATAAATCATTAGTGCAGATGAAAAAAAAAATCAAAGGATAATCATTGAATTCACTCATTGGCAACAAGAAATAAGCATCAAACAGCCACTCCATTAATCCTATCATCGAAACATTTGAAAGGACACAATCAGACAGGAAATCTGAAAAAATCCGGATGGAACGGATTTTCACGGACGACCCAAAATGCGCCGAAAATAACCCAAGCCCGTAGAATAAGCCCAAACCGGGAAAATCCGGGAGCGAGGAAATTCCGCGACGACCTCGGAAACCCGAATAACAACGAATGTGAACCAAAAATCCAACGATCATGGGATCAACTCCACCTGAGCTCGAATGATCTCAAAACTGATGATAAGTGACAAAACTCAAGACGCAAAGGATTTAGACTTCTCAAAAGCACACAAAGGATGAACCCCCATATCAAAATAATGATGCCCTAATTGAATAATCAAATTTCCACCATTAAAACCAGAGCAAGCTTTAGGGTCTTAAAATATTAGCTAAGGATTTACCTAAAGCACTCGAATCCTCACAGGACGGGGAAGCCAACATGATATAGGGACGAAATCGCTCAAAACACAGTAAAACCTTCTGTTATGGGCCGAACACCAAGGGAAACCCTAATTTCGCATAATAACACATTTCACGCCTAAAACAAACAAGCAATCCGACCCAGAATCCTGTCTAAAGGATACATACGCAATCTTATGGATAAATAAAGCTCATAGGACACAGGAATAGGGTTTCATCATACAAACGGGTCAAACCCTGACTCTATAAATATGAAATCGTAATCAAGCAGGAGCCGACCCAAATCTAATAATACCCAATGCAAAACCCTCAATCACCATATAAGCAAAATGGAAGGGGAGCGACTACATACCATGGATAAAAGCGAAAGAAACTCGAGCTTGAAAAGGTGACCTTCACAGCAAACACATCCAAGCAGTGAAAACACCAACACCGGCACTCAAGCAATCCTCACACAAACAAATGAAAATCAATCCGCAAAACTCAGATGGAAATTTGAAATCGCCATAGCAAGACAAGGGAGCAATGAAGTTAGAATAGCACTGGAAATGCCCTAAATCCGACCTTATACCCGCCTGAGGAAAGGTACCTCAACCATTAATGCGCGACAAAACATTTCTGACAAGTCCAGAAATCTGAGCCCCAAGCAGAATTTTGGAAAATCTAAGAATGTGCGAAAACACAGATTTTGCAGAAATGCAGAAACTGGGGAAATGAGGAAGGCCGGGATTTTGGCAGAATCCGGGAAAATCTGCCCAGACCGGAAAATCCTGAAGTAAGGCAGAAACCCGGAATCGGAGAATCCTGCCAGAAACGGACAAGGAACCAGGGCCCGGGAAAATCCGCCAGAGCTGGAAAATCCTGGATCCAGGTGAAAACCCGGACTTGGCCAAAAACTCACTCTCAATCAATTCAAACCTCAAGGCAGGGCCAAAGCCAGCAAGACCAACATGTCAAGACCCTAGAATGATAAATCCAATAGAACCAAAGGTCAAAGACACAAAAAAAAGAGGGTCCCCACTCCAAGTGGGGCGTGTGTGCAAAGCTGCTAACCACTTCCCCTCGAGATCAGGATGAGAAATTTTTATTTTTAGGAACGATGTCATTGAAAAATACAAGGTGCAGTCAGAGGCTCGAGGGAGGTCAAAAAATGAGGTAAAACACAAAAAATGGTGCAAAAAAGCCTTCAAATGGACAAAAATTGGATCAGGGGACCCAAAACCCTAACAAGATGGCCAAACGGGGTAAAAAAACCTTAATTTTCAGCCTTAAATAGGCCTCGAGGGGCCACTTCCAATTCATTTTCACATTCAGCCTTAGGAGATTCTGTGATTTGAGCTCTAACACCTTGATGAGATGGCACGACGACAACTCCCGATGCAAATTTTTGACTGAGTCCGGACGTATCAGAGGCTTCCCAGCACTAGAGCATCAGTGAGTCAACTTGACCCAACTTGATTTTTCAATTTTCACATGCATTTATGATGTTTAAAAACTAGGTCTTTAGGAGCAGCGCTATATAGGCCCGCTGAAATTTTAAAGTGTGACACTCGGTGTTCAAACTACACCGTCATACCAAGTTTCGACGCCGCGGTGCAGTTTGAATTTAGGGTTAAATTTCAAACTCCACCACCTTTGCAGATTGCACCGTCGCGGTGCTCTTTAGAGTTAGGGTTTGAGTTTAAACTGGGTCGCCTTTGCAAACTGCGATGCTATGGTGCAGTTTGGGAGTTTGAAGGCTTCCAATGATGCAGTTTGAAATTTGCAAACTGCACTACCTTCATAGGAAGCAATGTTGGAGTGATTTTTAGGACACTAAGACAGGCCAAGATCAAGATTTTTTTAATGATTTCTAACACGGTGACTTTCTTGGTGTAGGAGGAGGCGAGGGAGATCTACTAACTCAAGCATAGGTCGTGAGAGATTTTTTGGGTACTTGCATGATCTGACCGAGAGGGAGCAAGAGCATCTAGGAGAGATGGGGCTTTGGTATATCGCCTACACACCACTCGTACGGATGCACCTGGGCATGATGATAGCATTTAGCGAGAGGTGGTATAGTGAGACCTCTTCGTTTCACTTTCTGACTAGTGAGGCCATAGTCACACTAGAGGACATGTGGTAGATTTTGAGATTACCCATCCATGGTGAGTGGGTGACCTATGACATGGATGTCAGGAAGGAGGCTTGATACGATGTCCTTGAGATGGATCAGATTATATTTTGTGAGGGGCAGATCGAGCTAGAGCGGCATAGTTCTCTCGCCTCACCTTACCATTTAGTGATTGCAACAATCATATCAGGTCTTGTCGCACCAAATCAGTGAGGCCGATATTTCAGTCCAAGATGGGGGCTCGCTTGGGAGCAGATGGTTCAGTGATGACCAACATTTTTTGCATGGGGCCTAGGTCTTTTGGCCTCACTATACAAGTATCTTCTTGAGTTTTCCTACTTGGATGACAGAGCGCTTGGGGTGAGGATCACACTCCTGCATATCTGGGCATGGGAGCACATCCCTGTGTAATGGTCGAGAGTTGTTCTAGTTCTAATGGAGCCAGATGATCCAATAGTTTGGTGATACAAAGTGGGTCTTTCATTTACACACATAGGACAACATGAGATTCCTCATTAGAGGAGGATCCTTGACGATTTGCGAGTATTCAGATGGCAGTCGTACCTTGGACAACCCACATGGTTTGACAATATATGCAATAATTGTGTTAGAGCTGTAAAATTTGATATTTTCACATGATGGTTACTCTCTTAACCTTCCAAGTGGAGTCATACCTTTACTTACATTTCCCCCATTTTCATAATGTTTTATCTACTTTATGCCCTTATTGCCCCATAAAATTCATCCATGTGTACATTTTCCACACTTTGGTCCATATCGGCATGAGTTGGTTTGGGTCTCCCCTACCCACTGTGTTTTTCTGCTAAATATCTTATGTTTCAGGTGTATCGGTGTGACTACAGTTGGATCTTCCCGATCCTTTTTCTATTGACAAATATCTGTTGCCTATCGGCAAGACATTTCCGTTGTTTCGACGACCGTGGTGGGGCTCTTCGGCATATGTTTCAATTTGCGGCAAGAGGTCATGGCGAGGGGGTCGGGTCTTGCAGATAGGGTTTTGGAGGTTTCCTATTGGTGAAGTTTTTTCTTTTCAGTGTAGGGTCTCAACGATATCATTTTGTCTCACCGAGCAGCATATGGGAAACTCGTATAGGCCTGTGAAAGTTTATTGGCGTAGGATTGGCTATTGGTATTATGTCTTGGCAAGTGTCTCGGTCTTGTCGACAGAGTGAATATATGGCTTTCGGTGTAAGTGTTACCCTCTCTTGGCGATCTCAAGTGACTTTCGGTGAAGTGAGGAACTCTCTACAGGAGGTCTCCCTGATAGTCTGGTGTTATAGCGACTCTCTTGGTGGGCATTTGTCGGCAAGACATTTGGTTGGTCACAATGAAATGAAGTATTATGGATGGCTCTCAGCGAAACTTGGAACGGTCTATGTGACTTCTCCCCGACACTGCATTGTCTTAGCGAAGGCGGATGGGAGATGGTTTTCAGAGTAAGTGTTACATTGTCACGGTGACAATGAATAAAACAAGGAGAATTCATGGCATATGAGAGATATCTGTATTTCTCAGCGACAGGAAGGCACATAAGGAAAAGTATGTATTGGCAAAACATAATCAAATCGATATGATATCTCACCGATGACAGAAGGCTATAACGATACACAGTGGAACAAATGGCTACTCCTAGACTTTGGCATAACGAGCAGATGGTCACGGTGAATGTGAAGTAGGGGAACAGGGCGATAAGCATTATTTTTTCCTTGGCATACTTGCGGTATGTGGCGATTGGTTGGTGATTTAAACATAATTTCAAAGTGCTGGGCCGACATGACTGGGCCCGATTGTAACAGTTGATCGATATGGATTCTGGCCGACATGTGATCTCAACATATTTTTTTTTCAAATTGCTGGTGTATAAATATACACCCCAATTGTAATAGAAGGGGAGAAGATTTTAGATTAGAAAAATACAGTAGAGTAGGAATGGGCATGGTAGAATAAATTTCTCATTCTGGAGACCATGGTGCATGCTTTTTAATGGTGGTTTCAATGAAATTCAGCTGGTGTGACAGGTTATTTTAGTATCAATTGTCTGTTAAGCTTATTGGAAAGTATTGCTGAAGCTGTCTCCAATTTGATTTTTTCTGGTTGTTTAAATTGGAATAACAAGTTTACTTTCAGTTTATCTGTGCACATTTGCTGCATTTATGTGATTAATTAACTGGTTCTCTCAAGTAGGGATTAAATCCTTTTCATTGATCACAGTAATCAGGAAGATTCATTTGGATTATTAAAGAAGAGCTCAGTAGTCATAATCTTGCATTGTTTATACAAGTTATGAACATATCATATGCTTGCAATTTTATTTTCTGCTAGAATAAGTTACCCACTTCTGTTTCGTTTGACTCCGCATACCCAACAAGGCACTGGTCTCTGCAATTTCATCATTTGAATTCATTCAGCTTCTTTATATCTGTTAATTAAGTATTTTAGGATTTAGATCTGCAAATTGCTATCAGGTTTGGTTTCATTTTGTTAACTGTCATCTGCCATTGTGGACAAAGCATTTCAGAAGGATAATCATAAGATAAGTCTACACTACTCAGA